>JBCNJP010008202.1:0-11304 GCA_039602395.1 Deinandra increscens subsp. villosa
AACACAGTCATACGTGTGCTTACCAAGGGCACTCCATTATCACAAGTTCGATTCACTTAAGAAGATTCTCTGTTCAAGATAAACGCTGAATCTCAAGAAACAACAGATATTGGCAATTCTAAATCGAAATACGAGCATTTGATAGCGAATCCACAATTTCCGCGATCGGGCTAGATCAGCGAAATTAGTCTACTACTTAGTACACGAATTCTACATCACTTCGATATTCGATTCTAGTGTTGGATGTCGAACACTGTCGTTTGCACCATATCATTCGGCCTCCTCTAAGTTGTTAGACGAGAGTCTGAATTCTGCGTAACGCGTTCGAATTTTATACGTTTTATCATCCATGAATATTTCGTTAATATTCTAAAAGTCCGTAGTCGATCAGACATTGCGGGAGCAACGCCTGAAGCAAGACTATTCTGACTCTGGACTCAAGATGTTGACATCCAGACTCACAAGGCCTCGTTGGAGAATGACGTCGGGACGTAACTCGTATCAGAATGTCTTCATGGATCTTAGCATAAGACAAATCTGATTAATGGTATACTCAACGGTATCCTTAGACCTGAGACACATGAGCGACCTCCCGTTTGCCAAAGAACATTCTTTGATTGTAGCTTAACGCTGTCGCGTAACTGCCAGCCATAACGGTTACTTTTGGGAATGGATCTGAAGCTTAGTGGGAGCTGTATGTAGTCAACATGGGATTCTGTACTCTTGCATTTTTCAATGCAACAGGTCGACATCATGGGCCCTCTCGTTAGTTCCAAGTGTAAAGTGTAAGGCCTTACCCAAACTTACTGTGTGTTTGATTGGACCACTTCGAACAATAAAACGAGGAATACAATAATCGAACACAAAGAGAATGAAAAGATCCATGTCTCTGGTTCGATTGATGTCACATACAGAAAGGATCTGATGACTTTACAAATACCATAAGTCTAAACTATATCACAAGTTTAATGATATGCCTTGGTTGTTTTGACTTGAAGTGTCATGACTGGTTGGGACAGCCACGTGTAGCTAGAGCACCTCTGACTGTAACTTGATTGATAGTCGCGATCAGTCCAAGTGGGAGACTGTTGGATTTAGGTGTCCAGACCCGACTAAATCAAGTACCCGACCCGGTTAAGACCCGTAAGAGTTACACCGGAGGCAACGGGTATTAAGACCGCTTACCTATATAACCGGCAAATTCGCAGAATTATTAATTATGTGTTTATTAAATAGTTTAATTGATACATAATTAATTACTTAAATCAATATTGATCATTAAGATTAATTAAGCGACAAAGACGTTAAATAATATTAACGTTATGGACGAGGATTGACAGATTATTAGTTTGACTAATATTCGGCAAGCGACAAACATTTAAAGAGTTAAATGTTAATTTCAGAAATTTAAAAGGTTCGATTAAGGATTAGGTAAAATCGAGGGGCTAATCGGAAACTTGATTAGTTATAAATATAACTGATTAGGGGAGGCTAAACCCTAATCCAAAAGTGAGATTTTCGGCCTCCCCTCCCTCTCACGATTCCGACGCCGACGGCAACCCTGCCGCCGTCGCCTCCTTGTTCTCCGACGACCTCTTCGCGAGAACCCTAAATCCTTGATCACCGTCGCCGCCCCGTAGTCTCGCCGCCAACCGCCGCTCACCGAGCAGCCGCCGCGAGCCCTCCTCCAACGCCGCCGCCGTCGCATCGCCGTAGCCGCTTGCCACCGAGCCGCCGCCGCAGACCGCGACCGAGCCGCCACCGCAGCAGCCCGGCGAAGCCGAGCCGCAGCCGTCCGCAGCCCAGCCGCAGCCGGACGCCGCACCACCGCCGCCGTCACCGTCGCTCGCAGCCGCCGCCCGAGCCGGCCGCTGCCACTCCTCGCCGTCGCCGGTTCTACCACCGACAAGCCCTAGTCGTGAACCGCGTTTATCGCGTGTTCCGCCGTCGTCCGCGAAACCCTAATTTCGTGCCTAATCGACGTACGGGATTTCGGTGCTGTGTCACCGAGAGAAGCCCGTATTTGCGAGGTACTCTCGATTTGCTCGTCAAGTCGATCTGTGAAACCCTAGCGTCACCCGTTGACTTTCGGTGTCTCGAACGTCTGTTTGAATCACCGCTCAGGTATATCTAAACTCGTAGTTAGTTTAGATTTAATTGATTGTTTATTTTATGTTATGTCGCGTTTCTGTTTAAACGCGTTTTTGGTGTTTGCGCGTTTGGTGATTGTCGAATCCTGTTGTTTTAGGTTTACGCTAATTATCTGGTTTTCGCGTTAGTAAATTAAAACGTTTTCCGCTGCCTATTAAATTAATTGTTAATTTAATTATCCAAATTTAATTTACTGTTTATTCGGTAATCGTTTGATAATTATTTATTGTAAATAATTATTTCTAAATTAAAAAAAAAAAAAAATTGCTATTACCGAGACCCGAATGCCACTGTCGTAACCCAACAATACGCGGGTAGCCCACTAAAGTATTTCTACATGTCAGATTTGAAGTGTACAATAAGGGTGGGTATGCACACAAGATTAGCTCCACGTTGTGGGGATTGCTTAGAACATGAAATCTATCGCGTTGTAAATTGTCACCGCATCGTATTGCGATAATAGAAATGAATATCACGTTGTAAATTGTCGCGTTGCTATAACGCGCCAACAAATGGCGAATAGCATGCTATAAACTATCGCCGTCGCAACGTCACATATATATTATAAACATATATTACATTTCATGTTTTCATATGGCAACGTATCACATAAACACATACGATTTTACGATTAAAAACATCGTTGGAATTATGTATAGTAATCTTGATTTTAGGTGAACCACTTATATAATTATAAGTTCGTATTCATGGTTTTATGTGAACTAGTTAGGGTTTACATCCTATAGATATTGTACATTGATTTTATTTGGTCAAACATATGTATTCATACAGTTAAAGTTATTCAATGATAACTCCGTTAGGATTAACTAACGACTTCTAACTTCCAGGGGTTATTCTTGCTATTTCTTAAATCTTCTTTTAGTTCACCAATGTCGGACGGGTATATTAGGTTAAGAAGGAAGAAGATGACTACATTCCGCTATATGATAAACAATTATTTGTGGACTAATTCCCGTCCTCAGGGCCTCACGGAATGGCCAAGGCTTGTGAAACTCTCCGAGAGGACGCCGATTCGAACACCGACAACCCCACCTTTTTGTTTTGTAGCCGATTCCAGTTTCACTAAGTACATAACACCGATATTTTCGAGTCTGTTAACAAACCGAGTTCCTAGCCGGGTGGTTAGGGCGCTGCACTCGAACCTGAGGTCACTTGAAGTCAGAACCCGAGTAGTTAGGGCGCATGAGTATCATATCACCTCATATTTGTAACACGCATACCATTATAACGTGTATATAAAACATTTGCAACCGTAGGTCTCAGAAAATTTTGACCTTTTAAAACAACTCGCATACTTAATTTATGTCATTCGTCACACATATACCGTGTTATAAATTGTCGTCGTGCGGCATCGCGCTGACATAAAAGATATTGCGTTATAAATTATCGTTGTCGTTCAACGCACGAACATAAGACAAATAATGTGCTATAAACCGTCGCCCGCCGCACCGCAAGCGTACCCCACTAGTATATATATACATACATATATATATATAGTATATAGGGTAAGGATCCTGCGAGAGCTCATCTTTTTGCGAAAACCTAAATATTAATACTAAAACCTTTATAACTTCTTCATACGTTCATGTTTTTTTTTTATTTTTAAATTACACCAAAAATCTTAGAATTCTTATGACCTTAATTCTGGATAAAAAAAAATTAAACAATTGACATTTCGTGATTTTTTTAATAGTGCATATGTGCATTATAAATATTAATTATACTACACATGTGCAACATTTCATTAGTACTACACAAGTGGAAGTATCATGTGAAAAAACACTTCTTATGTTAAAAATATTAAAAAAATACTAAAAAATTTATAGTAGAAATGATAATGCTACATATGCACTATAACTAATAGTTATACTACACATGTGTATCATTGTATTAAAAAAATTATAACACGTTAAATCTTTTTTCAAAATTAAAGATAAAAGAATTATAAGATTTTTGGTGTAATTTAATGTTTTAAAATATTAATTTATAGCTCACATATGAATTTTTTAATAATGCACATTGGCGTTATTAAAAAAAGAAACGTTAAACTTTTGTAAAAAAAATTCAGAATTAAAAATAACATAATAATAAGATTTGTGGTGCAATTTTTATAAAAAAAATGTTAACGTATGAAGAAGTTTTAGTATTAGTTTTTAGGTTTTCGCAAAAAGATATGGTTTTTACATGATCCTTCCACTATATATATATACAAGTTTTTCAATTACCGCGTTGTCGCTAACATGACAGAGTCGAAGCAGTTTGGAAAATTACATGCCGATGCCGTGGGACCAAACTGAATACTCTCTCTATAAATAATTGACATAGATGTCTACAGTCACACTACTAATATTGTTACAAAGTTCAGAAAAGCACAAAATATATCTTTCAAAATAATAGTTACAAATGCTAATAGTGGGCTAGTGGCCGACCTTGGTGCCAAACTTTCACCAGTTAAGAGCATGATTGTCTTAATACATCAGAAGATTCTACGAAATAGATATGTATTGAACTGAACCAACGAACCTGCAATTAAAATGATTTACAGAAGAAAACTATACCAACAAACAACACCTAAAAACAGAAAAAGCGTGTGTCATCTTTAAACTGTCGTTTTATGTTTTCATTTCCCGCTAAGTTTTTTGCCAAAAGTTTTATTCCCCCGCTAAGAATTCCTCCATTACTCTCCTGTACTAAAATCCATTAAAACTTTTGCCCTAAAATTTCTTTGGCTCATCGCTTCAAAAATCAACGAACCTGCTACCTACATTCGATAACTTAGAAGTTTATGATTCTAAAATTTCTCTGGCTTCTGCTCCATCTCTTCTGCTCATCGTTTCAAAAGGCAAGCCCTAATCGGCTTCTACTCCACCTCCATTTCATTCAAAATCAACAATTCATGGACAAAATCAGATCCATCATCTAAATTGCCTGCTCTTTCTTTTCCTTCCCTTGAACAAATCAGATCCAAAATCAGCGATCCATGGATCCATACTTGGATGTATACGGAAACCAGGGTGGCGGCGTGACTCTAAATCCCCAAATTGAAGACAATTTCTCCAAGGTTAAGTGAACCCTAAGAGAAACAGGTGCGCTGTTCATAAAAAAGATGATTCACTAACATCACAGGTAAGTCTCTCTCTAGTCTCTATTCTATTCACCTACAGTTGCTCATATCTGTATCTATACTTGTTGATTCACTGCTTAATTTAGGGTTTCTCAATGACCTCGAACTCACCTTATTCATATCTGTACTTATCGTTCATTTAGGGTTTCACAATCTAGTGGTTCTTGATCCTCTATGCACACAGAAGCACCCTTGTCCCTTTTGGTTTACTTTATCATAAACTAACATAAGCTTCCATAGTTCCATTTTCAGCTTGATTAAATCTCCTTGTGTGATTTTGATTTCAGGATATAAGTGGTCTGCTATGTGGATGCTTGGTTTATTTCAGTTTATTCAAAACCGGAGTTGTATATGTGATCACATCAGCAATCTGTATGAGGTATTCTAACCTTTTCCATCAATCCTATCTGAACATTCTGTTAGCATTTATTAAAGTAACCAATTGTTCGTTTTGTCATAATAGGTAAAAAGTCAGTGTATATATGCATCCTTTAAAGAGTCTTAGAAATGGAGTTCGATTTATAGCTCTGTTTTGGAATTTCTCTACAGCTTCTTATCCAGATCTAGAAGCCCCAAGTCCTGCGGTTCCTTGTCCTACTCAAGTGGTTAATGAGAATCCGAGTATAATGTCAGGGGTAGGTTGCTAAACCTTTGCTAGTATTATTTTCAGTTTAAACATGTAAGTCGATTTCTCTGTTTTGATTGTTAGCACAGGGATTTTTATTTTCAAATTTCATTTAGATTTGTTTAGAAACTTCGACCCTCACCAATTTCTGCTACAGTATTCTTAATATGAATTATTTTTTTTTCTTGATGGGGTACGTTACATTGTTTTGTTACAGGAAAGCTACCTCTGTATGTTTTTATAAAACGTGATAAGATTGATAGCACTGACAAAGGATCCCACCTTTTGCTTTCTTGGATACCCTTTTCTCCTTGGAGAGGTAATATTCAAAAGCTATAGTTGTACCATTCGGGTGTTTGATTATCACTTTAAGCTAAGGTTGACTCTTATTTTTATGTTTAAAGTGGGAGGATCGAACGAAGAGGGTTCTTTGATTACCACTTTAAGCTAAGGTTGATTCTTATTTTTATGTTTAAAGTGGGAGGATCGAACGGAGAGGGTTCTGATGAATGTCTGATGATAGTATTGTATAAACATACTAAATTTGTTTTCCTGTTTTACTAAGGTATAACTCAATTTCTTTGCATTTCATGAATCTTTGATGATAGTATTGTGTAAACATGCTATATTTGTGGCGTATAAATTATTAACTAACTAATTAACATGTCTATCTTATCCTCATTGTCTGGGATCAAAGGGCTGGTGAGTCATTCTGCTAGATTGCAGTTCTAAGTCGTGTGGTTTGGGTATAATTGTTAGCTCTCTTGGTTAGTCAGAATAGAATTAGTCTGATCCGAGTTCTTAGATCAAGTACCTTTGTCCTTTAGTTAGGAATAGGCTGAGTGAGTACTTTGTCATGGTTGTTGGTTCTTTATAAGTGCATTTAAACATGATCCCACTATGGTTGGGGGTAGTCAGTGATTGATTAGATATTTTCTTGATTAGGGTAATTCTAGGGAGGCCTTTTTCCATTAGAACAGTTGGGTCATATCAGTTTGTTAAGCAGGTATAGATAGATTCATTAGTGTAGCAAGTCTTCGATGGTATTCCTTCTCATTTTTTGTTATTTTATGTTTCATTTCGTTTGCTATGTTAAGTGACAATTAACTAGTATTATTACTAATCTTATATGGTGTCAGCATTGCTCCTCAGGATGACCCTAGGTCATCTTACTAATGCTGCTAATCGATAGGTGCGCTTTCCTATATGCTGTGTTAGATAGGTTATATAGGTATAGATTTGAAAGTCTATTTTTGCAGGTTCATGATATACATCTGACAGGCATTACAAACTTAATAAAAACTTATAAAAGGACCCCTAGACTTTGACATACTTAACAAATCAAAATTAATCCCATTAGTACTTTCTTTACCGCCTCTTCTTAGTTTGCTCAAAATTTTATTTAGCTATTGTTTCCTTTCATTCCTTTTTAAGCCTTACCAAAATAATAGTCTTTTTCATCAAAAATCTGTCATTAAGATTGTCTACAACTTTTGCAGCAACATCAAAATTATAAAGTTACAACATAGCAAGTCCAAAACAACCATACCTAACGAAAGTGAGTGAACAAAAAAAACTCATTTTTAAGAGTTACAAAAGAATCTACCAAATATGAACAAAGTATCCCGCAACAAAGGTTAAAAAAGAGCAAAACAACAATCACAAAATATACAACAGAAGTATGGGTATGATCAAAACTTTTTCTTGTCAGGATCAACGACATTAGGGTATAGAACCAAAGTATCAATAAGGTCATAAGAGATGGATGATTACCTAACATATGGATTGAGTTGAGAGTTGTGAGGTAAATCAATATAGAGAAGAATTTTAGCTATAAAATCAAAACCTATGAGCATCATCCTCTACTTTTGTTGTAGGGCATATGAGTGTCCCTAGAACAGAGAAAAAAATACAGTGTATTTCAGCTGAGATTTTAGAGTTTTATTTACCTGGTGAGTGGTGACATAATCAACCTGAAGACAGTACAATATATACTAATATGTACCTCAAGCTGACTCGCTCGATTCTTTCATTAATGATAATGGAAGGTTGTTCCGCGGCCAAGTCCTCCAAACCTGTCATGTAACACAAAAATAATATATTAAATATACATTTATATCATAAAAGAGAACATAGTAAAATGAAAACTTGTTATTGGACAATAAGAACTGCTAAATGAGACGTTTCTTAACATATCTGTTTGAGGTTTTTTCCTATGCTATAATTGCCTTTAACTTTTAGTTTTTGTCTTAAGAAAAAAAAATGAATAAGATTTGGTTTGATTTATGTGTTAGAGCATATTCCTATGCTACATTGTATCTCGTGTATTATATCTATAATAGAGCAAGTTTGTGAGTCAAACAGTCAACATACCTTGTTGATCATACCATATGGTCCGCCGTACCAATGACACGCCTGTACCAACTGGTACGCCAGTTGGTACGCCGGCCAGTATGTAATAGCTATAAATAGATCGTGTTAGAATGTCAGCTTAGAACGTCTGTCATTTCTCCACCTTTCTGTGCGTGTTCTAGAGATAGAAACCAGAGAGACTTCTTTGTATTCTTCAAGTGATTCAATAAGATTTCTCTTATTTACTTCTCATGTTCACTAGATTGATCAAAGCATACAGTAGTAAGATCGTTTAACGTACTTACAAGTGGTATCAGAGCAATCCAGGTTGCTCTACTGCTGTGCTTTTGATCAAATTCGGATTTCTAGTGAGAGAAAGTGGGGTTCTTCTTTTTTTTCATCAAATTATCACAATTCCGAGTGTTTCTGGTGCTAAACTTGATTTCTAAACGTTCCTAGTGTGTTTTCGTAACTTACTGTTACAAATTTCAGCTCAAAACAGTCAAATTCTTTTTACTTTTTCTGTCGAAATGTCGTGGTACGCCGGATGAACACTTTGGTACGCCGTTTGGTACGCAAGGTAATCTTTATCTGAAAATTGGTACGCTGATTGGTACGCTACCTGGTACACAAGGCAATCTTCAACCGTGGTAGGCGACAGTTACTGATTGGTACGCTGACGGTTACGCCATACCAATGTGGTACACTGAGTTCACTGGTATGTTGATTTAATCTGGTCCATGTGTTGGTACGTTGAAGGTCTGGTACGTTTTTGGTCCGCTGAAGGTCATTGGTACGCTGGTTATTTTGGTCCGCTACTTGGTCTGCTGGCAGAAAAGTTGTGTTCACTAAAACTGACGTAACTTGAGAACCGTTAAGAGTTATAGAACCCAATACCAGCCAAAATGACCGTCTCGACAAGATCTAGACTTTTACTTGCCTAACGGCCAGTACCCTTTGTTTTGGTACCCAAAATCCGCTTTTAAGACCTTCGTTTTTGAGTTCGAAGTTTTTGAAACATCAGATTTAGGAAAAGATGTCGGATTTCCAAGCTTTTGCGGCTATGCAAAACACGATGCAAGCTAAACTTTGATAACGAAATTGGAACAAGCCAGAAAGTTCCTAAATTGTTAAAGTTGGAAGATTATCAAAATTGGAAGCAATGATTTTCCGCCTATATCAGCACGAATGATATAGATTTGTGGATTCCAATAAAAAAGCTTTACGTACATCCAACTGAAGCGGGAGATTTCAAAGAAGTTCATACTTTTGATCAAGCTGAGAGAAAACCCTATGAGCTTGAAAAAAAAGATTTTAGATATCTTACAATGGCTTTACCAACTGAGTTACTACATCAGTTTAGTACGTGCAAGAAATCAAAACAATTATGAGATGCATTATCTGCACGATGTGAAGGCAATGATCAGTACAAGAAGAGTCGAAAGAAGGTGCTGAATAAAGGATTTCAAAATTTTTAACATTATGATAAGGAAGATATTTCTGCTCTTGTATCCAGATTTTCACATCTCATAAGTGAAATGAAAGTGGTTAAAATAGAGAAGACAAAAGAGGAGTTGAAGGAGAAATTGCTAGAAGCCTTACCATCAAAATGGGAAAATGTAGGATCGAAATCAGATCGTACACGATATCAGTCACACGAGAGGTTGCAGAATAACGTCTCGTTGATGATTCAAGGAAGAGATAATGAATGTAAACTATGAAATACGATAAACACTTACTTGTATACGATTAAAGGCTGCAGAATTCGTATTAGAACAACCAAGAAACCAAAACTGGGTTGAGTAGGAACTAGAATCAACAACCAAACATGGAGGTGATGATTTGCTTATATAGAGTTCGCAAATCATCACCTCCTCAACCCTAATTTCGACCAGGCCCCCAGCTGGCCCACAAAAACCCTTTACAATTAACCACAAAAACCACTAATAAAGCCCACTATTAGTTACAATGAAAGACCAAAGACACTGTTAACAAAAACTAATGTGTAAGCCTAAAATAATCCTTTACAATCTTCCCCTAGGCTTACGACATTAGTGCTTCACGGCAAACTGAAATCGAATGTATGCTTCTCTTTGGACTCCCACCACTTATTTTGTACGATCGTCATTGCAGCCACAAAGAAAGCAGTTATCTGATCATTGTCTTCCTCGTTATTAGTAATTCGAGAAATAGGAGTAGAAGCGAGGATCTTGATGTCGTTTTCACCAAACCTGAGTAGATCCATTGTATCATAGAATCTGTAGTCAAAACCTTCACACACAACCACAGCTTCACCAGTAGTTGGATCATAATGCCATGACTTAAAGAACTTCACAAGGGTTCCATCATCAATACTATCTAGCAGTGGAATCACCTTAGCTTTTAAGGTAGGAGGCCAAAAGATTTCCCTTTTTTCTTCTCCAGTCACGGGGTCCTTTTTTGATAACGATCTTGTCTTTAGCAACCTTGAAGTCCTTGAATCCATCCTTTGAAGCCTTTCTCAGAACATCACCAACATAATTACCATCAGAACTTCCTGACCGGTTGATAAAAGGAGCTTCCAAAAGGGCATTCAGATCAACCATGGTCCATGAGTGAAATTGATTAATGTCTGTATAGTATTCCACGTGACTGTGCCCCTTGCGCAGAACTACAAACAATTTCTTGAGATTATCATAATGCCAGGCACGAATGCCGTTTCTTATTCCCTTCTTGTCATACTCACCTTTACCTAATTGAAGTGAGTATTGAGGTGGTGGAGTCTGTAGCTCTCTAAACCAATTTATAGAATCTGCTGGTCGTGGAGCAATCATGTTTGCATGCTTCAGACTTTCCTCCTCGGTCTTCTTCATTCTTCAATAAGCTGATCATCCTCAAATAAATCATTAAAGTTTACATTTTTGAGTCCAGCAAATTCACCAGCAGCATCATCTGGTAGGGCAGGAAAATCCTTCTCAAAGTTAAACTCAAGATTCGGAGAGGAAGAACCAGCAACACTACTCACACCTTCTTTTGGATCAGAAGCTGATCC
>JBCNJP010008204.1:0-12620 GCA_039602395.1 Deinandra increscens subsp. villosa
AACAGTATTAAACTAGTTATACCTTCCGGTGGCTTGGGAATGTTCATAGAAGGTGTCTGAATTGCATGAAGGAACACTCGGGTATCATGAGCCGATCCTTCCCACCCAACGGATATGAACGTAAAACACATGTCAAAGTCACACACAATCATAACATTGAATGTAGGGACTCCTTTTCTTCCTCTATACTTCATTATTTGTTCAGCCAATGGGATACAAACATCTATATGAGTACCATCAATGCACCCAATACAATCCTGTTACAAAAAAAAGTTTAGATTACAATATAAAAACATATGTAAATATAATATCACAATCAGTTATCTTGAAATAAGGCATCTAACGACTGTCATTCTGAATACTAGGTGGTATGCCTTGAAATTTTGCATCTTAAAGGTCTAATATACTCACGCGCAAGACCCATAAATCTTTTACTACGTCCACATATGGATTCCAACACCTCATGAAAAGCTCGACTAACTGTTTGTACAGAACGTTGAACAACAACATCTTGATTTGAAAGACCCAATGCAAATGTATACAAGAATATTCCAACCTTTTCCTCTACTAACATTCTATCACTTGGCCTCAACCCATAATTTTCCTGCAAGTCTTCACAAAGTTGTGTGAACATACTAGCACTCATCCGAAACGCATTACCACATTGAATTGGGTGTCCATTGAAGATCTCTTTTATCCATTTTTTTTCCTGTTTTCTTTGGCGTCATACATGGCTCCTTATATATATGAGTGTAGTAATAAATAACCATCGCTACATGTTCTTCTAAACAGTGAAAGTAAAATAAGGTGATTCCTTTGATTGTCATCCATTTCAAGCTGTAATATAAGCATTACAAATCAATAAAAGTAATTTAAGAGAAAGTACAACGATTAATCTCAACTTAAATATAAAACCTTGCTAGTAAATAATAGTAGCCTCGTCAAAACATAAACATCCATTTACGTACTAACATCAATAAGTTTATGAAAACAATTATTAACTAAGAACATGTTTAAATCAAATAAAATTCTTCAAACAATGCTTTTCGAATGAGCGAACTTCAACCAAGACAGTCTACCATCATCACTTGGAATATTAAAGAATATTTCTCTAATATTGGGATCCCGAAACATAGCCAGTGCATGACACCAAATTTCCTCTTCAACACGAATATCACATTTTTGAAAGAATCATGCGATTCATAATATCCATTACTTGAGGAATAGTAGTTCTTATGTTATCTTTTTTGGTGTTCGCATTATGCCCGATCATACTCAACATATCAGAATGGAAACCATGAACCTTATTTAAATGTTCCCCCATAAAAGCACTACCCGCAGACTCCCTTCTTTTACGCTTCACACTATTATTACTAGGTTTAAAAGCATCAGAGTTTATAAGGGGGTTACCAGTAACCACTTCAACAAAATTATGCAAAAAAGAATGTTCATGATTATCTAAACCTTCTTGCTTATTGACTCCTTCTTGGTCATGATAAGTCTCTTGAGCCAAATCTGGAATCTAATCCACATCCTTGATGCATCAACAAACTCTAAATTTAATGAGGGAGCTACGCAACTCACTCCTGTTGCCACAACA
Source organism: Deinandra increscens subsp. villosa (assembly GCA_039602395.1). NCBI lineage: Eukaryota > Viridiplantae > Streptophyta > Magnoliopsida > Asterales > Asteraceae > Deinandra > Deinandra increscens. The sequence continues at coordinate 1,601 of JBCNJP010008204.1, forward strand.
TCACTAAATAAATGATCCCATTTTTCTTCGACTTGTGGGCAAACTCCTTTATTTCGAAAATTATTCGATTCAGGTTTCTGCTACAAAATAAATTATTATGTCACTATGATACCATAAGAACAATCGCTAATACGAATTAAAATATACGAGCCATACCTTCAGATTTCTTTCAGCATTCCGGTTGTTGGATTCCAACTTAATCCAGTTTCTCCCATTTTTAAAAATTTTCAAAGGCGTTAATTTTTCTTCATGCTATCATATTTGTTCTCCAAGCTTTTAAATGGAACTCGTTTACCAAACGTTTTCATAAACAACTATTCTAGGTCTTTCCATTTAATGAGTTGAGTATGTCCATTATTTGTAATGTAGTTAATGACAACATCACAAAACTTTACAGTCTTCTCGTTGTCCAAGTTATCCCTTCTTCGTTGTCTTTCTTGGGAGGCATGTTTCTTGTAAAATGGTATATTTTTTTATAAAAATCAATAGTCAAGTCAACCATAAACAAATACACACAAGCCAACCAGAAACAAACCAATTTGAACATTCAGTATATCACAGTGACGAAACCCTGAATTTATAAGTGGGGGTCGAAATAGGATTTCTTTGCTTTCATAATTCAGTATGGTAGATCAATTACTTTTTCGAATATAAACGTAATCAATATTAACCTAATATGGTTAAAATCAATATTATCTTGCTTAAACCGGTTTATGTTTATTAGGTCAATATTCGAAAAAGTATTTGATCTACCACAGTGAATTATGAATGGAAAGAAATCCTATTACGACCCCCACTTATAAGTTTCTTGTTTCATCACTGTGATATATTGAATGTTCCTTTTGGTTTGTTTCTTGTTGGCTTGTGTGTATTTGTTTACGGTTGACTTGACTATTGATTTTTATAAAAAAAACTACCTTTTTACAAGAAACATGCCTCCCTGAAAAGACAATGAAGAAGGGATAACTTGGACCAACGAGAATACCGTAATGTTTTGTGATGTTGTCATTAACTACATTACAAAGAACAGACATACTCAACTCATTAAATGGAAGGACCTGGAAGAATTGTTTATGAAAACGTTTGGTGAACAAGTTCCATTCAAAAGCCTGAAGAACAAATATGACACCATGAAGAAAGATTGGTACCTTTGGAAATTATTAAAAATGGGAGAAACCGGTTTAGGTTGGAATCCAACAACCAAAATGCTATATTGTTCAAATGATTGGTGTGAAAGAAACCTGATGGTATGGCTCGTATATTTAAGTCGTATTAGTGGTTGTTGTTATGGTATTATAGTGACATAATAATTTATTTTGTAGAAGAAACCTTAATCGAAGAAGTTTCAAAATAAAGGAGTTTGCCCATAAGTAGAAGAAAAATGGGATCATTTATTTGGTGATGTTGTGGAAACAGGAGTGAGTTGTGTAGCTCCCTCATTAAACCTGGAGTTTGTTGATGCATCAAGTAATGACGTGGATCAGATTCCAGATTTGGCTGAAGAGATTTATCATGAATATTCTCTTTATTCTCAAATTGAGGATCTAGATGACCAAGAAGAAGTAAATAATCAAGAAGGTTTAGATAATCAGGAACATTCTTTTTTACATAATTTTGTTGAAGAGGTTACTGGTAACTCCCCTATAAACTCTAATGTTCCTAAACCTAGTAATAATAGTGTAAAGCATAATAGAAGGTTGCAGGTAGTGCTTTTATGAGGGAACATTTAAATAAGGTTCATGATCTCCATTCTGATATGTTGAGTATGATCGGGCATAATGCGAACACCAAAAAGACGACATATGAACTACTATTCCTCTAGTAATGGATATTATGAATCACATAATTAAAAATGGTGATGTTCGTGTTGGAGAGAAAATTTGGTGTCATGTGCTGGTTATGTTTCGGGATCCCAATATTAGAGAAATATTCTTTAATATTCCAAGTGATGATGGTAGACTGTCTTCGTTGAAGTATGCTCATTCGAAAAGCATTGTTTGAAGAATTTTATTTGATTTAAACATGTTCTTAGTTAATACTTATTTTCATAAACTTATTGATGTTAGTACGTAAATGGATGTTTATGTTTTGACGATGCTATTGTTATTTACTAGCAAGGTTTTACATTTAAGTTGTGATTAATCGTTTTACTTTCTCTTAAATTATCTTAACATGTTCTTCACTGTGTGGTTTAGAAGAACATGTAGTGATGGTTATTTATTACTACACTCATATATATAAGGAGCCATGTATGACGTCAAAGCAAACAGGACAAAACAGGATAAAAGAGATCTTAAATGGACACCCAGTTCGATGTGGTAATGCGTTTCGGATGAGTGCTAGTATGTTCACACAACTTTGTGAAGACTTACAGGAAAATTATGGGTTGAGGCCAAATGATAGAATGTCAGTAGAGGAAAAGGTTGGAATATTCTTGTATACATTTGCATTGGGTCTTTCAAATCGAGATGTTGCTGAGAGGTTTCAACGTTCTGGAGAAACAGTTAGTCGATCTTTTCATGAGATGTTGGAATCCATATGTGGACGTAGTAAAGGATTTATGGGTCTTGCGCGTGAGTATATTAGACATAAAGATGCAAAAATTTCAAGGCATACCACCTAGTATTCAGAATGATAGTCTTTATATGCCTTATTTCAAGGTAACTGATTGTGATATTATATTTACATATGTTTTCATATTGTAATCTGAACTTTTTTGGTAACAGGATTGTATTGGTTGCATTGATGATACTCATATAGATGCTTGTATCCCATTGGCTGAACAAATGAGAAATGGAGGAAGAAAAGTAGTCCATACATTCAATGTTATGGTTGTGTGTGACTTTGACATGTGTTTTACGTTCATATCAGTTGGGTGGGAAGGATCGGCTCATGATACCCGAGTGTTCCTTCATGCAATTCAGACACCTTCTATGAACACTCCCAAGCCACCGGAAGGTAAAACTAGTTTAATACTTATTTATTATTTTTATGTTATGAGTCGTTAGGATTTAAATTTTTTTATATAGGAAAATATTGCGTTGTAGACAAAGGATACCCTGATCGAAAAGGATATTTGGCACCATATCCACGTCTTATATATCATCAGTCACAATTTGAACATGTTCTTCCAACCAATGCTCAAGAAGCTTTCAACCGTGTATATTTATCGCTTCGAAGTTGTATTGAACGTTCGGTTGGAGTGTTGAAGAAGAGGTGGAGAATACTTACTAAATGTCAAGCTTTAGCGAGAAAAGTCAAATAGATGTGATAATGGCAACAATTCCCCTCCATAAGTATATTCGGAGAAATGACTCGACAGATATGATGTTCAACATTGTTGATCAACACGGAAATTATATACTGACAGAAGAAGAAGACAATCCGTAAACATTTGATAACGGTAACATTCAAGAATCACACCATGAGATGAGTGGAATTCGTGATAATATTGCCACTATGATATGGGATGCAAGAAATTTGTTTAAGTATAAATAATCGAAAAAGTGTTATTTAAAATTTACATTAATCTAATCAAATATATTATGTTTTTAAATTTTAATTTATTTATATTTCGCCGTTTAAAAAATATTTAAATTTTGTTTTTAAATTTTAATTTATTTATATACATGTACTTTTTATGTCATTTTACATTTTTCAGCTATTTTATTAGCTAGTTTTTACTAAACGTTATTTTTTATCAGTTAGCATATCAACTAGCTTATAGTTTATCAGCTAGCTGCTGACTGCAGCTAGCTTATCAGCTAGTGCGCCAAACACATCTCAACTAGCTTTTCAAAAGTTAGTTTATAAGCTAGCTTATAAGTTAGTTTTTTGACATGACTAAACGGGGCTTTTAAAAAAAACTAGTTTTCTTTTTAAAAGGCATGTTCAGTAACGTAAAAAAGCTAGCTTATAACTAGCTTATGGCGCGTCAAACACGATCTTAAAAAGTTTGGCTTGTGTTTGTATTAGAAGTTTTTTACTTCTCGAAATTTAGGATAGAATTGTAATTGCAATATAATTATTATTGTAATGAATTATGGACATGATATTTTTTTGAGAGATATGCATTACCAATTCAAATTTTCGATCTATATGATATTAGTATTTGATATTGCTTGCTAACCAAGATTCTTAATATTATTTTTAATAGTCTTCAAATCATTTACCATTTGATTTTATTGATTTTATGGAAAGAATAGACGAAGATTAATGAACGGTGTGTGTGCGGAAATCTTGTGTATGCGGATTGATAATAAAATAAATGGAAGAAAATGAGAATGTTCCGGTAGTTTTTGTAGCCGTTTTGGGGGCCAGTTATTTTTCGGTTTAGGCCCAGCCCGAGCCCAATTTTGATTAAAAATAAGGACCCAAACTCAACCGTTGTAATGTACTCTGGTCCGGGTTTAGGGTCTTGGACGGGCTACCCAGTTTAGCGTCTTACGGTGATTCGGGGGACCAAAGTGTTGATCAAATGACTTTTTTTATCCTGGAATATTCGGGGAGTAATGATTTAAAACATTCATGGGTCAGGCGTCTCAAGGTTTTGTTATAAGATTGGTTTTCTGGCGATTCAAGAAACTCAATTGGCGGATTCGTCTAAAATTCTATGGTAGATCATTTGTGGAACAATATTGTGTTTGGATATGAGGCGGTGAATGCGGATGGTAGATCAGGTGGCCTACTTTGTATGTGGGATTCTTCCCTTTTCCAAAGATGGGTTAAAAATGAAAGAAAAAAAAAAAAAAAAAAAAGATGGGATTCAATTCAATCTAAGGAATTTCTCTTGATCAAAGGTAAGTCGGTACGTGTTGGGTTTCCAGTGGTATCTAAATAAGTAAATAGTTGTTTCGATTTTAGGGTTTATTAGTTAAGATATCAGATCTAAACGAAGCGAAATTAGTAAATAAAAAAAAATGATAACAGTGAAAAACCCGACAGGATCTAGTGGTTACATGCATACAAATAGTTTATGAAAATAATAATACTACATGAGTTAGATATACCTTAGCTGTTAAGATAACCGTTTGAGACATCTAGCGTCAGTCAACGAACATGTGCTAGGTTGGAACTGGAACGAAATCCAATCAAGTGGTGGTGCCCGGAAGGAGCGGTGGTGGTCGGTGGTGGTGACTGGCGGAGGAGCAGCAGCGGCTGGTCGGCTTGATGTGCGGCTGGGGGCGGTGTCTAAGGTTGCCAGAGACAGCACAACAGCCGAGAAGGCAGCGGCCGGTTGCGAATGTGGGGTAGTGGCAGACTGTAGCGATTGAGATGAAGATTGGGGCCGGCGCGATTGAGAGAGGGATTTGAGATATTAATTTTTTTTTTTTTTTACGAACTCCCACTTATGATATGATGAGGAAGTAAATATTATTTATATTCTTTTAAATCCTCTTCAAAATTCAAACCCATCTCATTCTAATCTCAATCCTCAAAACTCGATCCAACCATTAACGAGCCCGCAATAGAAATTAAGTAATTACAATTAATTAATTCATAATATAACCAATAGCATCTAGTGGAGTTGGTTGGGGCTTTGGCTTGAGTTTCTAGGGACTCAAGTTCAAACCTCACCAATGACATTATTTGTTTCTTTGATACCCTCAAAACTCTTTGGGCTTGGGAAGCTTTTAGCGACCCAGGTTCGAATCTTTGGGGAGGGGGTTTTACCGGTGGCTGCTCGAAGGCCGGGTTTCCCCCGAACTGGGCCAAGGAGGTGGTGTCCTGACTCGCTCGCACCCGCAGACTTGAGACACTCTCAGAGACACTGAGTCATCGTTATGGGCTGAGCATCAGGTTCGACTGAGAAATCGCTGTTCAAAAAAAAATTAATTCCTATTATTATTTATAAATCGGATAAATAAATAATCTAGTTCCGTTACTAGTTAATCCCGTTAAGTGGATTAATGTTCGTTACTCCAGATATAACTTTTACGAGTTATAACTTATTTAGTCGTTAATTATCGGACCCATCTAGCTAGGGCTGTTAATCGGGTCAACCCGATTAGGTTTCGGGTTAATTGGGTTTTTTAAATAAAAAATCTCACTCGCAACCCAACCCTATTAAAATTCGGGTTACGAATTAGTAGGGTTGGGCTACTCGGGTTAGTCGGGTTTTACATACAAACACAAACTGTGTTTTACAAAATCAATTAAAAATCATAATACGTGAATCTTAAGAAAAATTTAACAATTGCAATATATGAAATAGGAAAATTGATCCCTAATAATCTCAATTATCACATATTAGCCGATAATAATCCCAGTTTTAATTTTTCCCCACAACAATCCGAATTATCAAGGTATGGGAAAACATTACACCGCCGTTAAAAATACCCTAACACTGTCAGTTTTTGCTCACATGACATCTTATGTATTTTTTTAAGCAAGCTATTAAAATAGATTGACCATTCTTGTAATTTCTTGAAAGTGTTTACATCTTCTTCCATTTTCATATAACCCGCCTTTCAACCTCCAAACCCACCCTTCCGATCAACCTCCGACGATTGACTCTGGCGACCCAAGCCCTAAACCGACTCTTTGTAAACTCCAGTCTTTGTTGTTCTTTCATCAGTGTAAGCAATTGTATTTACAAACATCAATTTTATTTATTTTCTCAACTTGAATTGTGATATCTATCCACCTGTAACAATTCTTACAACCACAAGTTCACAAACAAGAATCTCAAAACAAAGCTTTTAGTCAGTTTTCTTCTTGTAGTCTTAACGTGAAAGCTTTTAGCGCCAGAAGAACAGATCTCAACCTCTCTTTAGCTTCAGGATCAATTAAATTACCTTCATCATCAAACTTCGGAGGAGATTTAAATGCATTCAGATAAAACTTCGACTTATTAATAAAATGCAGATGTAGGTAAACACCGCTTTGCCGGAGAATATACTGCGACCTTCCTCTGCCAAATCCTTCGCCAACGCTAACTATAGCGGCAACCTATAGTCCGCCCACACGTACGGCGGCTTAGACGCCCAATCAATTGCATTCTTCAACGGTGCGGCGACGGAGTAATTGTACTTCGGAGAAGCGAAGAGGAAGTAATTGGATTGCAGGATTTTGTCGCGTAAAGCGATGACTGTGGGTGGATATTCTCCATCGATTTCGAGATCGGATTTACTCATGAACACGTGGCACAACAGAGATAAGCAACGGAAAATTTAAAACTTTTATTTATTATAAAGCCAAGCACGTAAAGTAATTGAGATAATTTACATTCTATCTATATAGCGACTAACTATAACCGTCTTTATTTATCTACAACTAGCCAGCATGCTCATCAGCTTCCTATAAGCTTGCCCGTTCAGTCTTTTATCGCTAGAGCACCTCTTTTGCTTCCAGACGTCTCACCTACACCTGACATACATACGTTTTTGGGAAAATGTCAACTTATGTTGGTGAGTTCTACATTTTAAAAACTTTACCTCATTCGTGAGGTTAAAACCTTTGAACCTACAAAATCTCTTTTTGACAAATATTTATCAAGTATAACATATAACAAAGTCATACATAACATAACATCACAACCAAACACGTTTCTCTAGAAAACACATCTACCTGACTAACCTTCCTTCCTTATGACCTGAATTCCATATACTCTATATCGTCCCGGCCTCAAATACCGCTCAGGTGACTTCATCTGGAAGCCCCCAACCTCAGTATCGACAACCGTCCTATTCCATCTCGTTTCGAATACTGCTCATGTGACTTCATCTGGAAGCCCCCAACCTCAGTACCGACAACCGTTTTACATTCCGTCCTTCCAGTTTCAAATAATGCTCAGGTGACTTCATCTGGAAACCCCCAACCTCAGTACCGACAACTATTCTCGTAACCTTAACTCTTAAGACGTTCTATTCTATTTCAACATCTCCTTAACCACCACAGTACTACTACTCGCCCCTAGTTAGATATCCAGATGACTTAGGTGTGCTAATAAACATGATAATGTACTCATATACTGCAACAAATGAACATCCCCCAATTTACCTAGGTGTATGTGTACATGATGTACCAGTGGCGTATCCTCCACACTTTTGATATACCGGGTAACTATACTACCATGCTTGTATACAAGATGTACCATCGGCGTATCCACCACCTAATAATATAGAAAATGCATCACCTGTTCTCATATAATCCTACATTCTTACTTGTGCGTTTATTAACAAACCCTTATCATTTGGATACCTAATTTCAAAGCAAATATAGCACATAACCCTAATAATCATTTCACATGCATCATCCTATCATAATTATTTCATATACATTACTAACACGTATAACCATTCATAAACATCTTCATAACATAACACGTATCACTTTAAACAATTCATCAATTTATCAGTTAAGATAAGCAAACTTTCAGATAAAAGCATTTGAATGTATTTTCATAATACAGTATGTATATTAGCCCGGAAACATTAAAACATCTGAAACATTTAAAAGTGGGCTCGCAGAACTCACCTTATCTCTTTACTCGTTAAACTCAAACAGAACCTCCGACAGAATCCTCGGTTAACCTAATTCGTGTATCGTATGGCATTAACGCAAGGTTTAACATTATAAACATATCTTATGTTTATTTATCTCTTATATTATCTTAATAATATCTAATTATTAAGGTTTACTTCTTTTAATGTCAAAATGACCAAAATGCCCTTATAGGCATAATATCTCTTTTTACCGATAATATGAAGACGTGCATTCCTATCAGTAAACGCTCACTCCCACTACAAAAAAACAGGGTATCTGGGACTAACAAATCAGTCTCTAATACTTCAGAATCAGTCCCTAATGTTTATCAGGGACTGATTTTTTCAGTCAACTGCCAGTTACGGATACCTAGTACTAGATAATATATTTAGTACTAAAAATCAGTCCCTGATGCATGGGACCATCGAGAACTAAAATTCTGTCTCGGATACATATAAAATCGGTCCTTGGTATATCACTTGGTACCATGTGATTTTAGTCTCTAATACTCTCCTTTAGGGACTAAAAAGTCAGTCTTTAAAACTATGATATTTCACTCCCAGATGCATCTTTTAGTAACCAAAAATCAGTCCTTTAAACCACATATATTTCACCCTGATTCAGTCTTCGATATGATGTTTCAGATACTAGAAATCAATCTCTAATACTAGGATTTCAGTCCCTAATACTTCTCTTTAGGGACTAAAAATCAGTCTTTAAAACTATGATATTTCACTCCCAGATGCATCTTTTAGGGACTAAAAATCAGTCCTTTAAACTATATATATTTCGCCTTGATTCGGTCTTCGATATGATGTTTCAGATACTAGAAATCGGTCTCTAATAAATATACTTTTCAGTCTCCAATAAACTCAGTTAGAGTCTAAAAATCAGTCTCTGAAAATCAGTCCTGGGTATGTTTTTTCAATGACTGAAAAATAGTCTCTAATATAATATCTTTATTTTATTGTGATTCTTTTGGGGACTGAAAAGATAAACATTGAAACTATCTATGTTCAGTCCCAAATATGAATTTGAACTTTTTTAGGACTGAAACATAGTTCCTCACACAATTGCTATATAGTTTATTTTGTACAAGAATAATGCAATAAAAAGTAGGAAACTTATCACAAAATACTTAGAACAATAACATCAAAACAACAAGTTCAAACATAAGCAAAGGTAAAAGTCAAACTACCAACTCTAAGATATTAGATAAGTCAACTACTAAACTTTAAAGGATGCTTGTCTTTACTAGACTTGATCACCATCGCCAAATTCGTTGAGTTGTGCACCTGAACCACTTGCTTCGCTACCTAAAGGTGTTGATATCGAGCTTTGAAAATCCCCAAACTTTGTACTTATATACCTCTCCAATTTCTCGTACTTCTCATCGCTTTGTCTCAGTTTCTCTTTATTCTGATCCAGCTCCTCCGTATTCTTCTTCAGCTTCTCTTCGAGTTCAACAACATGATCTTTAAGATTCTTAGTCTCACTTGAAGCCGGTTGAGACTCTTCGGATCCTGATGATGTCATCCAACTATCTTTTTTCCTTAAAACTGGTCCAACACCTACCTCCCATCCAGATTTAGTAGTTTTCGTTTTAGCACAAACACTTTTAATTGCCTGCTTCTCTATCTCATGTTCCATAGCACTAGTAACTTCCACATTTTGCGAAATTAACTTGTTAATTGCCTCGTTTTTTTGTTGAACGATACTTTCCTGTTAGAAAGAAAATGAAATCAACATTAAAATACTTTTAAGAATAAGATCAGATTTTGTTGTTGGGTAAGTAAGATTTCAGCCCTGTTATAAGTATTGGGATGTTTGATTTGGTGTGGCCTGCAAGTTATATACAAAATTTGCAGCCAATTTGGGACATGGCTTGTTAAAAATGTGTCTCTGTGTATAAAAAAAATGGGAGCCTAGTATTAAGCTGTGCAAAACTGATCCGAAGATAGTTCCAGTTTGGGCCTCCATTGCTAATTTACCTCCTGAATTTTGGATGGGGATGATCTTAGTTCTATAATCAGCTCTATAGGGGTGCATTTTATGTTGGATAAACTAACTGCTGATAGATATTTAAGCTGTTCTGGTAGGGCTGGATTTGCAAGGTTTTTAGTCAATGCAAAGGCTGATAAGGAGTTGCCTTCTGTTGTGAATGTTAAATATCCAGATTTTGGGAAAACTTTTGGTAAAATGCTACAATTGAATGTGGATTATCAATGGAAACCTCCTAGATGTTCTTATTGTTGTGTCTTTGGGCATTTGATTGAGGAATGTTCCCTCTGTCCTAAAAAGGCTGCTGATTCGAAGGTTACTGAGATAGATCAGACTGATGGGGTGGTTAACATGGATGCTGATGGTGAGGGGTTCATTCTTGTTGGTAAGAAGAATAAGGTTGTGAAGAGTAATGGTCAGAAGAATGCTAATTTGAAGGCTCAAACTGATGGGCATAGTGTTACTGGTTTAGGGAGCCTAAGGTTAGTGTTTTTGACAGATTAGAAGGGTATAATGGTCCTATACCTGCAGC
>JBCNJP010008209.1:0-2500 GCA_039602395.1 Deinandra increscens subsp. villosa
ATTTGAAGAAAGCGCGAACGCTAAATTAGAGCAAAACAAGGATCACATGAGACACCATGCCCACACCAAACAGGAAGAGCATTTCCCTTTGACATGGCCTCACACGCAGGTACGAGCCTAGGCGAGCGAGGCAGTCATTGTAAGAGAAGCACACAAACTGAATGAAAGCAAAGCAAGGACCCCATGAGACCCCATATGCTCAAATCATGTTCCGTATCCAAGAGACCAAGCGATGATCAATGAGCCACAAAATCAACACATTGGATGACAGGATGGATCAAAGAAACCGCTTCATGGTTCATCCAGTGTCATAGTTATGACACTAGAAGAAAAGGGACTACGATCAACCAACGCAATGCCATTGCTTAGGTAGGCAACACAGAAAACCCACAATCCACCAAGACAAATAAGCCTTGACAGACAACTGAAGAGGAATGCCAGGTGGAAGTTGTTGCACAAGCAAAGAGCCAACCACCCGTAACAAACCAAACACCACTCATGCACCTTTACGATACCCTGTTGAAAACCGTCGGACAAATTGACCACCCACCATGCACATAGGCAGGGAAAGGCAACCAATAGCAAAACGATCCCAAAATTGCACCGCACGATACGTCCCCTTGATAGAAAGATCGCCAAAAGCCTCAGACATCTAGCACGTAGCACTCATCAGTCCGGACCAAAGCCGACTGGTGCACGAACTCCCATATCTAAAACTCTCGGCTCACCTCCTATCTGGCACATGCCGATCAACAATCATAAAGATAGCCAACCAACATGCTGTCCTGCACACGGGGGAGATTTGCATGCACAGAACTTGCCAAGCCAACACCACTGCTCCCCTATATATACATTCCGCGTAAACAGCAAAGTGACAGGAACAGACATTAAATTTTTCAAGAATCATAATTTTTGAAGCCCAGCACATCACCAAGCCAAAAATCACTAGTCGATGTGCGAGAAACCAAGGCCTTGGTCGCCCACAGCCCTTGGCTTGGCCATAATCACGAGTCGATGTGGGGAAACCAAGGCCAAGGGGCTGTTTCATCGTGTACATGGCCAGTGAGGGGCTGTCTTGGTCGCTCACAGCCCTTGGCTTGGCCAAAATCACTAGTCGATGTGCAAGGTTGCTGATCGCTGGGCCACAATCACGAGTCGATGTGGGGAAACCAAGGCCAAGGGACTGTTTCATCGTGTACATGGCCAGTGAGGGGCTGCCTTGGTCGCTCACAGCCCTTGGCTTGGCCAAAATCACTAGTCGGTGTGCAAGGTTGCTGATCGCTGGGCCATAATCACGATTCGATGTGGGGAAACCAAGGCCAAGGGGCTGTTTCATCGTGTACATGGCCAGTGAGGGGCTGCCTTGGTCGCTCACAGCCCTTGGCTTGGCCAAAATCACTAGTCGGTGTGCAAGGTTGCTGATCGCTGGGCCATAATCACGAGTCGGTGTGGGGAAACCAAGGCCAAGGGGCTGTTTCATCGTGTACAGGGCCAGTGAGGGGCTGCCTTGGTCGCTCACAGCCCTTGGCTTGGCCAAAATCACTAGTAAGTGTGCAAGGTTGCTGATCGTTGGGCCATAATCACGAGTCGATGTGCGAGAAACCAAGGCCAAGGGACTATTTCATCGTGTATAGGGCCAGGGAGGGCTTGGTTATATGAAACCTAAATCATTTTGGTAGCTCGCAACCATTTTTGGCAACCGGCCCTGTGAGACCCCATGCCCTCCCCTATATATACATTCCGCGTAAACAGCAAAGTGACAGGAACAGACATTAAAATTTATCAAGAATCATAATTTTTGAAACCAAGCACATCACCAAGCCAAAATCACGAGTCGGTGTGTTAGATCACTGGTCGCTGGGCCAAAATCACGAGATAATGTGCAACATCGCTGATCGCTGAGCCTAAAATCACGAGTTCATGTGCGAGAAACCAAGGCAAGGGGCTTTTTCATCGTGTATGGGGCTAGGGAGGGCTTGGTTCTCGATGACCTTGGCTGCCTTGGTCGCTCACATGATTTCCTGGGCGCTGGGGCTGCCAGACCCCATGCCCTCCCCTATATATACATTCCGTGTAAACAGCAAAGTGACAGGAACAGACATTAAATTTCTTAAGAATCATAATATGTGGAAACTACATCAAACGAAGTCGGATTGACACGAAACTTTAGGCGAGGCCTCATGAGCATGAAACAAGATGACCCAAAGGAAAAAATTCAGTTTCCGGGTCGGGCGGGCCCGCGGGCTAGGCTCGGGCGGGCCCCGGCCCCTTACGGGTAGGGAAACGCGCTCAAACTTCGTCGGAAGGTCACGAAACTTTACAGGGATGTCCCCTAAGGTACTTGGAGCCGTTTGGAATCGTGGGTAGGGCCTTTCGGGTCAAAAAGTTGACCGGGACGTGTCCGGGGCCGCTATAGGCCGTGATTCCTCGTAGACGTCTCAAACTTCACCGGATGGTCACGAAACTTTACATGGTTGCCCCAGAGGGTACTTGGAGCGGT
>JBCNJP010008209.1:12500-20961 GCA_039602395.1 Deinandra increscens subsp. villosa
AGATTGACAAGTTTTTATTCCCTATAGACTTTGTGGTTGTAGATAATGATTATGATGTGAGGTGCCCATTGATTCTAGGTAGGCCATTCCTTAGGACTGCCCGGGCGTTAGTTGATGTGTTCGCGGGCACCATCACTTTGAGGGTTGAGAATGAATCGGTTGAGTTTATGGTTGGTAGGTCTAGTGACAAAAGCAACGAGTCCGTATATTTTCTAGGATCTTTCATGTCTATGGTGGATAGTTGTGTTAGTTATGTCACAGGCGAGGATCTAGTGGTAGTTGGAAATCGGTTGGAGGGTGAACCGGTTGTTGAGGATAAGTGTGGGGAAGATCCCAGGGGGGGGGGGGTTAGAGGAGTTAATTGAGAAAAACGAGATTTTTTGACCCGTTAGTAGAACCCGGAGATGAATTAGTAGTTGGAGAGATGTTGGTAGTTGAGAGTAGTTGTAGGAGAGCCACACTTGGCGATATAGGTGAATTTGAGGATAGGATAGTGCTTAGGCCAAGTGTGGGGAAGTTGGTGGTGGTTGTGAGTGAGAACGACGCGGAGTTGAGTTTTCTAGAAAAAAGTTAAGTTTCTTTCGGGTCGTTATAAGCATTGGAAGGTTAAAAACTTGTTGGAGTTACTAAAGTTGTTAGCTTTAGCAGTTAGGAAGTTGGAAGGTGGTTGGATGGATAGAAACCGGGTGAAAACCGGTAGTTTTGCGGTTAAGGATGTGAAATCAAAGCCTCCGGATGGTTTGGGAGGTTGTTATGATGTGTTGTGCTAAATGATTAAGTGGCCGGGTTATATATTTTGTATTTGTGTCTTTCGTTTTCTGCAAATTTTTAGTTTTCGTGCATTTTGTATCTTTTCGGTTTGTGTTTTTCGGCGTTTGTAGGTGATTCGGGAGACTCAAGATGTGGAAAAGATAGATGGGGAATTCCGGGTTGGATTTGCAGGTCTTGAGTGCAGGTTTACAGAGAAATTTCGACCAAGGGACCTGGAGTGGAGAGCAAAGGAGATAGAAAATTTTCAAGGCCAAAAGCCAATAATTCTCTGGAAATATGGTTCCAGGCGTATCGCCTGGAAGGTCTGGAGGAGTAGGCGATACGCCTAAAGGAGGTAAATCAGGGACATTTTTAATTTTAATTTTTATCCATTCCTTGTCTACCGAATTTGTTTGAGCCAGTTTTGATCCATGTTCTGAGTCTCTGGAGTTCCAGGTGAGCACGTTTCATTTTATTTTTATTCTTATTTAGTTTTTCTTTTTCATGCTTATTTTCTTTGGGTCGAGTGTGTTTGTTTTTGGTTTGTGGTACATGTCCGATGATGTTCGCGCATAGGATTTGGATATACTTCAGTGGAGGACCTGCGGTTACGAGCTCGCTTGCCATTCATTCAAATAAATAATCAGGGGAGTCCGTTCCGCTTTATTTTTCTTTTTAATTTTCGTTTGCATTTTTATTTTTATCGTTCATGTGTTTATTTTTATCCTGCTTTGTATTATTTCCATTTCACATTGGGGACAATGCGTCGTTTAAGTGTGGGGATGAGAAGCCTTGCGTCTTTTTATTATTTTTACTTGCGTTCTATTTATTTTTATTTTAGTCTGTTTTGAATTTTTTTTTTTGAAAAATTGTTCAAAAATGTCTGAGATTATGGCTGCAAATAAATGGGAAATGATAGTACAATCAGGATTTGGGTTTTCTAATTTTGTGCTTAAATGTTAAATAATAAAAGGAGTAGGCGATACGCCTAAAGGAGGTAAATCAAGGAAGTTTTTAATTTTTATTTTTATTCATTCCTTGTCTACCGAATTTGTTTGAGCCAGTATTGATCCATGTTCTGAGTCTCTGGAGTTCCAGGTGAGCACGTTTCATTTTATTTTTATTCTTATTTAGTTTTTCTTTTTCATGCTTATTTTCTTTGGGTCGAGTGTGTTTGTTTTTGGTTTGTGGTACATGTCCGATGATGTTCGCGCATAGGATTTGGATATACTTCAGTGGAGGACCTGCGGTTACGAGCTCGCTTGCCATTCATTCAAATAAATAATCAGGGGAGTCCGTTCCGCTTTATTTTTCTTTTTAATTTTCGTTTGCATTTTTATTTTTATCGTTCATGTGTTTATTTTTATTCTGCTTTGTATTATTTTCATTTCACATTGGGGACAATGCGTCGTTTAAGTGTGGGGATGGGAAGCCTTGCGTCTTTTTATTATTTTTACTTGTGTTCTATTTATTTTTATTTTAGTCTGTTTTGATTTTTTTTTTTGAAAAATTGTTCAAAAATGTCTGAGATTATGGCTGCAAATAAATGGGAAATGATAGTACAATCAGGATTTGGGTTTTCTAATTTTGTGCTTAAATGTTAAATAATAAAAGGTTTAGGCGATATGCCTAAAGGAGGTAAATCAAGGAAATTTTTAATTTTTATTCATTCCTTGTCTACCGAATTTGTTTGAGCCAGTTTTGATCCATGTTCTGAGTCTCTGGAGTTCCAGGTGAGCACGTTTCATTTTATTTTTATTCTTATTTAGTTTTTCTTTTTCTTGCTTATTTTCTTTGGGTCGAGTGTGTTTGTTTTTGGTTTGTGGTACATGTCCGATGATGTTCGCGCATAGGATTTGGATATACTTCAGTGGAGGACCTGCGGTTACGAGCTCACTTGCCATTCATTCAAATAAATAATCAGGGGAGTCCGTTCCGCTTTATTTTTCTTTTTAATTTCGTTTGCATTTTTATTTTTATCGTTCATGTGTTTATTTTTATTCTGCTTTGTTTTATTTCTATTTCACATTGGGGACAATGTGTCGTTTAAGTGTGGGGATGGGAAGCCTTGCGTCTTTTTATTATTTTTACTTGCGTTCTATTTATTTTTATTTTAGTCTGTTTTGAATTTTTTTTTTGAAAAATTGTTCAAAAATGTCTGAGATTATGGCTGTAAATAAATGGGAAATGATAGTACAATCACGATTTGGGTTTTCTAATTTTGTGCTTAAATTTTAAATAATAAAAGTTGAAAACATTTTCGGTTAGTGATGTATTGGTAGACCTAGCTGGCTTAGTAAGGCTTAATTATCACATTGTGTTTATTGTTGTATAAATATGTAATTAATCAGTCTGTTAGTGGGTTCCCATTTTAGGAGTGATATGAATACTGAAACTGATGATTAGGAGGAAAGAGACCACTTTAGGCTAGATACTTATATGTCCTTAGAATAACCTGGCACGCCCCATTTTTCCATCATGAGCATATTAGGTAGTAAATAAATTAGTTAATACTTTAGAATGAAGGGGCAAAATACTCATGTATGAACTAAGGATAGTATCCCGTGGTAAGTGCCTCTGATGATGTCCTGGATCTCGCGGGCAAAATACTCACGTATGATCAGTGGCGGATCTAGGAAAGAATATCAGGGGTAGCGGGGACCAATGTTGCAAAAGACGCTAGGCGGTACCTAGGCGGTCGACTAGGGAATTAGGATTAATCGGCCTAGGCGGGGATTAATCGGGGATTAATCGGCCCTTGTAAATTACAAAGATTTATAGATTTTCTAGAGATTATATATTGTAATATGTCAAAATACTAAAAACACTTCAAAAACTAGTAGTAATAAAGACTTCTAATATAAATATATAAGTGAAAAAAAGAAATTAATTTTTTTTTTAATTTAACCCGATTAATCCCCGCCTGGCCGCCTAAAACCCGCCTAAAACCCGCCTAGAACCCGCCTAGCCGACTTTGACCGACTTTGACCGACTTCGACCGACTTTGACCGATTTTGACCGATTTTGACCCAGGGCGCCTAGACAGCCCGCCTAGCAAAAAAGCACTACGGACGATGCCCGCATAGCGCCTAGGCGCCGATTAATCGGCCGCCTGGACCGCTTTTTACAACCCTGCCGGGGACTAACAGGGGTTCGGGGGCAGCGCCCCCGAAATTTTTTTTAGGTAGTTAACGGGCTTTTAATCATATTTTTAAGAGGATTTTGATCATATTTTTAAGTAAAAGCCATAAAATTTATTCCAGGGGTCGCGAAAAATTCGTTTCAGGGGTCGCGAAAAACCGAAAACCTATAAAAAAAAAGTTTGCACGTCGGGGTAAAAGTTCAGGGGTAGCGAGCGCTACCCCTGGGCCCTTAGTGGGTCCGCCCCTGCGTATGATTTTGGGGATAACATCTCAAAAATAATGCCTCTGATGATGTCCGTTGGTAATTTTAGTTAAAATTGACCAATTATATATATAAAAAAATGAAATGGAAAAAATGAAAAAATAAAGGAAAGAAAAAAAATATAGTAGATTAGAGAATAAATGCTGAAAAGTTTCGCATTCCATTAAATTCCATCATTCATGGGACATCTTTGTATCTGATTTAAGGGGGGCGGTGAAAATCTAAAAATTAAATTATTATTAACCTTTACTTGGACTGAATATGACTCGGGATTAGGTTGAAATTGATCTTTCTAGAATGGGACACATAGGCTGACTGAACTATATCCGGTAAATTATAAACACCTTGGGGGCTCAAAGATCGGTGGTTGGGTTTAGTCGGATCGAAATATCGATAATCGCTACCGGGATGTAAGTAATCTATGTAAATAAAAATTGATGAAATTGTGAGTTGTTAGAAATCAAGGTCCTGGTTATGATTCCATTCCAGTATTTTTCGAGGGCGAAAAAAGAGTAAGTGTGGGGATGTTTGATGTGTTTGATGTGTTGCAAACACATCTTATTTTCCAAGTCGTTTTTATATATAATTGAGTCAAATTGAGTCGGTTTGTCTTTAGTTTTAGTTGTTTTAGTAAAGTTTGAGTCATTGAGTCTTTATTTATGTATTTTGTGTGTTTTATAGGAAATAATAAAGTCCCGAGGCCAAACGGAATGAAGTGGAGTTAGCAAGAAGAAAACAAGAAAGAATATCAAAGAAGTGCTGAACAAGTTGTCCCAGGCGTATCGCCTGGGACTTGATGATCTTTACGCGATACGCGTAGGAGGAGGAAGTCAACAGAAGTCGTAAGTCGGTTTGACCGACTAGTTTGTCGCGGAGTGAGTCCCAGGCGTATCGCGTGGGAGTATTGAGGCAGTAGGCGATACGCCTACAACCTTAAAACCCGCAAAAGAGGTTTCGCAATTATAAAGTTCATTTTAGGGTTCAATTCGAGATCTCTTGACTTCCAGACGGCAGAGGGGCGACCAGAGGGGATTTTTAGAGACAAGAGAGAGCTGGGAACAAGGAGAATCATCGGAGGATCAAGAATCAATCATTAAATCATCACCAAATCATCCGGTTTTTCTTGATTATTGTTTTTAACTTCTAGACTCAGTTATGCTTTCTGTTAAGGACATATTTTTATTGTGTTTTCTGCATTGAACATGATTATAGGCTAGGTGTTTTCACCGCCTAGATCGTTTATGATGAACAACTGATATTTATGACTTTATTTGGCTTTTGATAACTTGATTGATGTTATGTTCTTATTCAAGTCTACTGTTAACATAATTGTATGCATATGACCATTAGAATTAGGGTTTGCATTAATTTACTAAACTGCTTAGCCTGCGAATGTCTTTCGGATTGGGTTGGGTAATCGATTACGTGACTGTGTGTTTGTGATTAATTTGATTATCTGATTTGATTATCATAGTTTAGTATTTTTGTGAATTCCTTAAATTTAGTGTTCTGCTCTAGTTAGACAAGCCGGAAGGTGATAGCTAGGTCGGGTAGTCTGGTTGACTAGTGGATTAGGATCACATCGCCATCGGGAGAGGGATGCCCTAGGATATTAGTTAATTTGCTATTCCGTGTCAATTGTGTTGATTAGTGGTAGTTCCTGCTAGCTTAAGGTGCCTTAGATTGTTTTGAGGGTGGTTAGGTCTAGTTGAGGTTGGATATACCCATAAGGTGAACTCCTGTTCGAACGTTAGGAACATTTGCTAAGAAGGACTTAAAAGGTGAATTAGCTCCCATCAGAGTTGTCATAGCCAGATTAAGTTGTAGGTATTAGTTGGGATTCTAGGTCTAGGTGGTGTCTTTCTCATGTCTGATTGTTTCCCAAGTCTTTCTGTTTTCGGTTGGTAGTTGTTAGTTAAGTTAGTTAAATTTATTCCTAAAAATCTCAAAAACCCAAAATCAATTACTCAGTATTTCCATTTCTTAGGTCTTAGGTTAATTTTGTCTATAGAGTGTCTCTATGGTTCGATATTCTCGGTCTTACCTCAGCTTAGCTACAATCCGACAGGTACACTTGCCTTAGGGTTCGGTCTAGTTTAGGTAGTTTTGGTAAAATTAGGTGTGTCTAGGTCTAGGTTTAGGTCTAGGTTTTTATAGCATTTTTAGAGTCATTCCGAACACATCAAACACATCAATGTATGATAGGTATTTTGACTTATGTTGACTTTGTTTGACTTTCCATGATGTAAGTTAAATTACGACCTTTGACTTTACCCTCAGATTATGACTGGATGTATAACGTACGTATCACCTCACCAAATCACCATTGAATCGTCGAGTCGGCCGTGTCCTGAAATTAAGCTATTTAATTATTTAATTGATTATTTATTTATTCTTCCTCTATCTCGCTAGTCGTCAAGATTATCATCGGGTCTATCTTTCCTCCTTTCGTGGTGTCATTCTCTCAAATTGTGTCTTCGCAACATGTATCGTATTCAAAACCCTTACTCGATATTCTACACTCTTGTATGTGAACTTGTGTGTTTATTTATGACTGGTTGTGATCAAGCTCGTTATCAAGTTCGTACTCGTGTGACATTACCTGTAAAAAGCTGGGGTTACGGTGATAGATCTATTGGCACTACGTCAGAAAGTGGCTTTGGCCACGGTTTTTTTGAACGCATAGCCACTGTTTTGTAAAAAACATGGCCAAAGGTAAGAAACACTAGTTTAGCCACACACATTTTGTACCCGTGGCCAAATATATAGCCTTTGGACCCTTTTAGCCAAGTATTTTTTTTTATGTGACAACAACTATCAGGTGCAGTGCCTTTAGCCACTGTATTACAAAAACATGTGGCACTTATTTGTCACATTTAAAAAAGAGTGGCGAAATGCACCAAACGGCTTCATAATTTTTATGATTTTTTATTCGTGTGACCAAAAAGGAATGTATGGTCACACTTAAATAATGTTGTGTGACGGAAGAGTAGATTTTATTACTTAGTAAATTAAAAAAACAAAACTATTAAGTATATATTATGCGTGGCTAAATGTGAGCAATGGCCACTGTTTTTACTTAGTTATGTGGCTAAAAGCTAGTACATATGGCCACTATTATTAGGTTGTTTGACTAAATAGTAGATGATTAATGGTCACGGTATGAAATTATATGCGTGGCGAAAGGTAATGTCCTGGAAGGTTATAAACATTCATCCAGAGTAAATGTCCTTCCGAAAAAATACATGAATCTTAATTTTTCCGTTGCAAATAGATTTTTTAAATTATAAATCATCCTGAAGAACTCTAGTTCATCCGGTTTTATTCTTCTTCTTCTATAATGAATAATTAAAATTGATCCTGTTTAATTATAAATCATCTCAGTCCGCCAAGGCAGTCAAACAATTGTCTAAAAATGTCATCCGGTTCGGTTTATCTGCTCTCAATCCAGATGAACTCTTCTTCCTGAGGGATTCTAGTTCATACAGTTTTGTTCTTGTTCCAATTTACTGAAGAAGTAAAATCTATCCAGTTTATAAATCATGTCATCCACTATTAGACAATCAAAAAATTATAAAATGTAGCAAACAAGACTTGAACCTGGGTCAGTCAAAAAAACAAGGCTTGAACCTGGGTCAACCAAAGGAACACACTACAAGATTAAGAACCATTGAGACAGAAGTGTTAATTGGTTATATTTTAACCAGAACTTATTTAATTACTCCCGTCACATAAATAATAATTGATCAACAAAATTTGTGTTGCTAAAGGTAATAAATAGACATGGTAAAACAGGATTTGCGTGGTAAAGGTAAAAAATATACACGGTTATCGTGGCCTGACTGCCTTTAAATTTCCACTTTCTTGCCACCAAAATCTTCTGTACGAACGTATTTCCTGATCATCAAGAAAAAACTTCGATCGATTAATGGCTGCCTTTGGTAAACAATGGAGGATTAGGGGTGTTAATAAACCAGCGCCCTACTACGGCAAGACTCCCCGTAAGTGTATTTTCATTCAACAATGGCTGCATGTTTTTATTTTTAGGGTTTATGTTTTTTAATTACTTACTCTCTACTCTGCATTTGGGTTTTTTACAGGTGGTCGGAGGTTCACCCTCAAGATCCATCACTGTGGCGATTTCCACCGGAATGCCGCCGGGCAGGATGTGTGGAAGGGAAAGGTGGATTATGTCAACTATGTCGACATTCGCACATTTGATTGTCATGATCTGAATCAAATGGTGCAATACCTAAACCACACATCGATTGGCTATTTCCTCATTTACTAGAGGATCCCACCTCTG
>JBCNJP010008212.1:0-27500 GCA_039602395.1 Deinandra increscens subsp. villosa
CAGCCAGGGGTCTGTTCGTGACCAGAACCCAACCGAAATTTCTTTATTTACATACAGCGATCAGGAATAGTTCAAAGAGATTAAAGGACTAAAAAAAATGGTGAGGCCGGGACTCGAACCCGGGCCTCCTTCAAGCAACCCAGAACCCTAACCAAGCGTGCCAGATTGGCGTCTGTTTTTTATATGGAAGCAAAAATATATAACCCGTTCCCACTCTTCGTCATCTTCTTCACACACGAATTCCGGTGATCGAAACCCTAGTTCCGGTCGCCGGAAAAACATAAAACACAGAAAACTCAAGAAAATGGTGCGACTAACATAAAGGATTCATTACCTCGAGTCGGAGATGAGAGAAAACAGGTTTTTGACACCGAAACCAATCCCGAAACTTTGACGACCACTCCGCACGTCGCTTCGATTCTCAAAACTGGAAACACCTGCGTGATCAGTGTCGAGGGGCGATCCTGATGCTGGTCTAATGGAGGTCGATGGTGCAGTGGTTGGCCGGAATTTCGGGTTCGCCGGAAAACTTTTAAAAACAATAAAACGAGAGAGAAAAGGGCAGAGAACGAGTGAGCGTGAGTGAGGTTTGTGCAAATGATATACCCATATCATTGAAGGAGATTCATGGTCATTGAAGGCCATTGATGATGCTCAACGGAAACCGTCGAGTGATGGTGAATATCGGTTTCGACCGATTCTCAATTCCTTGAATTCACGTAATGGTCATTAATTAGCAATTGGTTATTGACACAATCAGTCCCTCCCGATTTACCTAATGAGAACCAAGTTTCGGTAATTACAGAACCAGTCCTCCACATTTTATTGAATAATATGAAGTTTAGGAAATGGCAGAAAGGGTCCCTCAAGTTATAAAAAGATTAACAATGCTAACGGACATAACGAGACGTTAACGAGGTTGACGAAAGATGTTTTTAATGACGAATATATGGTGAACGCCAAAATATAATATTCGTCTAACGTTTATAAGGAAGTATGAATTTAAATGACTACATAAAATCATAGAAAATAATTCCACTTCTCCATTTAGTTTCACATAAAATCATGGGTTTTAATTCTATAACTTATATATAATTAAAATACATAACTCCATGATTAATAACATGTAATTAGAGTCTTTAAATTACATAAAATCATAAATGTGATTAAATTATGTTAAATATATATATATTTATATTTATCACCCAAAATCATAAGATATAATTGTCACATAAAATGACGCAACGTTCACATGAAATCGTAACGTATGATTTACATAAAATCATTGAACAAGAATATCAAACGTCGAACTTAAGTGCATGCTCATTTAGTGATTACTACACAAAACCCTAATTGCTAAAGTCAACGCAGATAAGCATATAAATGTTTACACAACATTTAATACGGTTTTATGTTCAGTTAATGCTAGAAAGTGACCTGAAAAGTCGGATTGTCACACTCTACCAGAAAAATGAAAAAATTATGTGTTGTTACTTACACATGATAAAGGATTTTCCACATTGACATTTCATGATCTAGCTGGTAAACTTCATGCTCGTGAGATGGAAATGATGAATTCCAACAAATCTAAAGCAAATTTGCAAAATCCAGAGTTGTATCATGGTGAGAATGCTGCCAGCATGACAGCTAAGACTAAACCAAGTCTGAGTTCTGCACCGCCTACTGCATTTATTGGAAATATTTATGGAAATTCTGAAAGTAATTCTTCACGGGGTTGTGGCTTCAGAATTCCATAATCAACAAATCAGAATGCTTTTTCTACTAACACAACGGATGATTGTGCTAAAATGATTGCTGCTTTGATTTCATCATCGTTTGGTTTGGTTATTAAGAATGTTACTGATGCAAAAATAACAAGGGATGATCTTAATGAACTTGATGATGATCAATTAAAAGAATTGGATTTATCTTGGCAATATGCTATGCTGGATCAAAGATCAAAGAGGTTTTTCAAGAAGAATGGAAGAATTACTTCTGATTTTAATGAAAAGTTGGGTTTTGACAAGTCAAAGTTGAAATGCTATAAATGTTCAAAGCTTGGACATTTTGCTAAATAATGTCAACAAGCACATGTTACTAAACCTGGTTTTACATCTAATAATGGTTCTCAACCATCGTCAAGCAATTCAACCAAGACAGCTTTAATAGTTCAGAATGATGGTGTGTATGATTTGGGTAAACAGTTTGATACATCTGCTTTGAGTGTCACACATGAGCAAGATGACTATTATTCTGATTCAAGTTCTTATGAAGCTGCTGAAAATGAAATATTTGAATAAAAAATTGAAAGTTTGATGAAGGAAAATGAATCTTTGATAGATGAAGTCAAAAGGCTCACTAGTGAATTGACATTGGTTAAAACAGATTTGGAAGTTTCTAAGTAGAATGAGAAAGAATTGATTGTGAAGAATGATATGTTGGAAAAGGAAATTACCTTGAATAGCAAAGTTCTTCAATATGTCAAGAATGATTTGGAGATGTTCCAAAAGAATTAAAGGGATTGTCAAGAATGAAATGCCAAATTGATAGAAGAAAAGGAAGAATTGTATAAAGAAGTCAAGAAATGGAAGGATGAAGCAGAAGATGCTGCTATTGATTTTCAAAACTTGTTTGATAAAACAAAAATCAAGCTTAATTTGCTCACTAAGAATGCTGAGGAATATGTTGCTAAGATTGAGGTATATCAAGTTGATATGGAGAAGTTGTTGGATGAGAAAAGAGAGTTGGTAAGTGTGAATAAGGTTCAAGCTGCAAATTTGGAAATTCAAAAGCGTAATGAAGATAAAGTGCGAAAGGAGTTGTTTGAAGGGATGGAAAATCTTAGGATGCAGAAATTTAAAACACATAAAGTTGCAAAGAGATTGATTGCTACTGAGAAGGAGTTAGCTGAAGCTCAACAACAAATTTCTGATTTAAAAATTCAAGTCGTTGATGCCAATCGAATGCTGAATAATGTCTCAAATTCGCAATTGTTCACAAGATTCTTAGCACATGATGCTAATTTCGAAAAGATGTTTGATAAAACCACATCACCCCCTGCAAATATCAAAGAAGCTTTTAAGGAAGTGACAGAGAAGGTTGAAGAAGTTGATTATTCAAAGATTTCATCATCTACTTCTGAAAGAAGAGAAGATTGTGAAGAAGAAGAAAAACAAAAAGGCTAAGAAGAAGAAAAACAAGAAGGCTAAGAAGAAAAAGGGAAAGAAATATGAGGTTTCTCCGGCTCCACAGTTTGTGTCTGCTTTATCGTCGACAGAAAATGTCAAATCAGCTACTTCAAGTGAGAAATACGTTCTCAACCAGATTTTGATGAGACGATTTTCTTTGAGCAGAAAAACATTAAAGAAATAAAAGCTGAATTTTCAAAGTTAGCGAAGAGTGGACATCGGGATTCTATTTTTGAGGAGAAGATTTATGGAAAGAATGTTGGATTGGGTTATCAATCACAGAATGTCAAAGCTGAGGAGGTTCCAACATCAACACCACAAAATCTGAAGAAGCTTAAAATCAAGCAAGTAAAGAAGCAAGTTTTCAAGGCTGAGAAGGTTTAACCCAAACGGTTTGGAAACTCAAGGGTTCGGAACAAATATTCTCCGACAAAGAATTTCTTTTTCATTGCGTGGATGCTAGAAAAATTTCTGAAGTTTTTTAGAAGAAGGATGCTTCAAGAACCTTGAAGAATCAAACCGCAAAATTTTCTTCTGAGGGTTCTTATTCTCGGAGCCCGACATCAAAATGGGTTCATGATCACAAGCATCAGGTATATGATTCTAATTTTGATCATTTTAGAGATATTCATGTTTGTGAATCTTTGCAGGCACCCAAAAGGTGGGACAAAACTAAACGGATTTGTTATGTTTGCCGTAAACAAGGACATATGGCAAAGGATTGTCCAACTCCTACTGTTACAGATCCCAGATTTTCAAAAGACACCGGTTTTTGGTAAACCTGCCAAATCAAAGTTCTTTGATGAACATGGCAAAGTTTTTGATGAATGTGAGCCTACATTCTTTCTGAAACAAAAACGTTTAGTTCTTATTTTTCAAAAGGTTCAAAATGTAGGTTCATCATCACAGACACCTGTGATTGATTCATCAAAAATTGATTTACAAAAACAACAATCAATCTGAAACCAAAGGTGGTTTCAAAGCAAAACCAGGACACTGGTAGACCAGAAGCCGTCGCTTCAGGTCAAGTTAAAAACTGATGAGTTTGACCAGTGTACAATTACTTATAGAAGACCTATCGACGATTGCACAGTTGTTGATGAAGGAGTATTCTGCTTAACTTAAATTGCATGATATATCTTTCTAACCTGCAAGTTTTCTATTCTAAAATGAAAGTTATCCGTGTTGGTTGATCAATTTTCCTTCTTTATGTTTTGTTTGATAAAAATTAAAAAAATAGAGTATTGTTTTTGTAAAATGAAAATCTAAAAATAGAGTTTTCATTTTAAGGGGGAGAATTGCATGTAAGGGGGAGAATTTGTGAAAATGCATGTTCTGGGAAGAAGGTGAATACATGAAAAACATATAAGGAAGGTGAATACATGCACAATATATAAAATTGTGAGAAATTGATCATTGGGAAATGATGGTACATTGACTTATGTATCTGACTCATGGATAGAATAGATGAAAGAGCCATAAAATCATTGTTTGATATGCTTGGTAGGCTCGGCAAATCAGAAAGTATTAAGATGTGATATACATTAAATACTAATGCTTGACCATGTGGATAACATCTTGATTCATATTTCATGACAAAAAGAAAAATAAGTGTGAAAATCAAAATGAGAAGTCACTGTGTATACATGTGTTCATTTTGCAAAGATTTAAACTTGTTTGATTTTCTTTATTTTGTCAAACGATCGGACTTTCTCTGTGTGCTCACAAGGCCGACCTGATTGTTGTTCGTTTAACGTTCTGCTTTATTTTCTTTGGTGTTTCGTATAACTCACTGGACTTTCTCTATGTGTATGGGAGTACCAACCTGATTTTTGTTGGGTTATACAATTTCAACTTGTTTTATCTTTCTTATTTTTTTTAAATCCGAGGCCTTATCTGCGTATCAAAAGATCGACCTTAAGGTAGACGATTTAACGTTCTTAGTTCTTTTTGCATGGAACACAGTTGACTATATCATGAAAATATCATGCTTTGTGATTATCACAAGTGTAATCATCTGAGAAAAGGAAGAAATCACACAAGAAAAAGAAAAATGTTTGATTATGTCTGATAGTGTGGGATACACTGGTCAAAGCAAAATTTGATCATTACCTTAACATATCCAGATGTTATGAGTATGATTTTGCCTGAGTTTAAGATGGACAAATTATATCGGCAATCAGCATGACTTATGTGCTTTACTTAGCTGAAATTGAAGTGTAGTTCAGTGCATCATGTTCAATATGATCCCATATAGTGATCTTTCTCATACCAAAAATAGAGTTTGTTTCTATATTGCAATTTCATTTCTTTTCGGAAAAATACAAAAAGATTTTAGGTTTGTTTTGATATAAATTTTCTAAAAGCCAAAAAGATTTTGTTTCTGCTTTATTTTCGATCTGATCAACACGTGATGCACATCAATTTTCAAAATCATATCTTGGAGTCTCGAGACGTTTTGCGCCAAGATTATTTAAATTTTGAGCAGGTTGGTAAAGTGAAAGATATCACAACTTCAAGTCTTCTGAAGCTGTTGATAAGAGACAGAGATGCACCAGACATTGTCAAAGTATTCAAGATCAAGTTACGATCAAGTTGAGGAAGAGTTTGTTCAAAGATTCATTTCATTGGATGAATGGATTCTACACTTGAGGGGGAGCTTGATTGAAGATACAGTTTTGATGATGTTGAAGAGATACTGCACACGACGAGGGGGGGGGGGTTGTAGATACAAGATCTATGCGTCATGTGAAGTATCAAGCCAAGATCAAGATAAGATGGCTGCCAGCCGAACCTGGTCTGAACCTGAGGTTCGGATCAGACGAACTTCAGTTTCGCCTGAAGTTCGGCAAGTCGTTATAAATAGAAGTCTTGTGCATTGTAATCGGTGATTGAGAGTGTGAGGTTTGTGCTTAAGTGTGTGTTTACAACGGTGTTTCTCTGAGTCTTTGTTCTTTGTGTTTTTAAGTTGTAATTGTTCTTTCGATCAATAAAATAACTCTTAATTACGTGTTTCGTATCCGAATTAGCTAGATCGAGTAGACGATCCGATGCTCACGCAATTTTAAGGTAATTCCAATCATTTTTGATGATTGATCGACTGATCAGTATGGTAATCCAATTTCTATTTTGATTACTGATCGTCGATGTTGTTATATTTTTCATAAAAAAAGGACATTTTGCTAATACTTGTCCTATGAATGTGAACAACTTATCATCATATGCCAAAAATACAAAATTTATTAATCCAGCAGGTATAATTTTAATGAACCAATGCCCAATAGTCATATTTTCTGGAACAAGAAATTTGTTCCTGATCAATTGGGTAGTAACTCTGACTGTCATTTATCAGTCGAGAATGGTTCATTAGAAAATTTAAAACCGAAAATGGAATGAAGACCTAAGGTTGTCTCTATGGCCAACAATGATTTTCCGATAGTATAAAATTCATAGAGAATGATTCGATATGCTTGATGGGATTTGGGAAGGAATTCGCATCAATAGGTATCCAAGTGAGTATGTCAAGGGTTGTATAGCCTGATAGAGTAAGATATGTCATATCTTCTTTGCTTAAGTCCACAAGCGTGTCCAATCTCCTTGGCGTCCTCACGCGTAATACGACATGAAAGTTAGTTCTTGTAGGACATCATTTCACTCGTTCATTTCGATAACTTAACTACAAAATTCTTGACGAAACCTTATCTTGAGACATAACTATACTTATACGAATTTATCTACTAGATCTATTCCCGGAATTATTATATCCATGCAACAACCACATAAACCTTAACCAGACGAACACCCAGGCAACATCGGATAACCATAAGGGATGAGGTATACCCCTCGATCACTGGAACATATCTTATGGCAGAAAACTCTTGTGAAGTTTTCCTCTCTCGCCTTGTACTCCTTGATATTTCTTATGCGATACAAGACTGTTTGCCAACAACCTCATCACGATCTCACAAACTTCATACCTCACCTAAATATAATCACCTAATGGAGTAATATAGGTGAAAGAACCTTCTAAACCCATACTATTTGTTTCGTCTTCATGATTCGAATCATATATGACCTAACTACCAATGATGTCAGATTCTAGCACTCTTAATTATCCTTTATGTCTTGGATAAGTTCTCCAGTTTTGAATCACAAAGTGTACGCTCTTAATTAGACTTTCAACTAGTTAGCATCACCGATGATGAAACTACTTTGTACCTTTATCACGGTAACCCTCCAACGCCTTTTATGGAAACTCTACCTACACTCATCGAACATGAACCCTTGTTGTCTATAGTTAATCGAGCTTGTTGCTGAGAGTACAAGCGTCTCCACTAATGATACTATTGACCTTGTCTTTTCCCTTCTCACGATCGGTGTACACCAAGATTTTTATGATTGAGTGACTTATCCTCTCTTGGATAGTGTTAAACCAAGTTATCCATACAATTTGTACATCTATTAAAAATCCTGTTGCGACAAACATCTCCATCAAATAATAGGGGGTGGTATGTTAGAAGCGTTTTACAACTTCAACTTTGAGACGCTCAAACTCCAAGTACATGGATCCTCATCGATTTTGAATGCTTTCATTTGTAATCCATGTTTCATACGCATAAATGGAGAGTGATCGACTGATCGACTAGAACTTCATGAAAAACATGCTAAGGAGTAGCTTAATTTCAACCTAAAAGAGAATACTATTCAATCGATACCTTTTCGATGACAATCTGACGTTCACTAAAGTGACAACAACCCCCCAGTCCCTTTTACCCAATACACGATTTGACATTTAGATCCACGATAACCCTACACTAAACCTTAACTACAGTTCATATTGTCACACCACGATCAGCGGGTTGGGTGTGAATGAGATGGAATCATAGTCACGGATACATAGAACGACTTCTAGTAAGTTCAAATGTTATATAAAAATATCGCATCATTTATATTGCAGCGAAAAGTGTTGCGAAATGATAATGTCTTACATCTGAAAATAAAAGTCTTAATTTGATATTAAAAACGTAACATAGTTTATTTGGGATAGATCAGGATTACGACTCCGGATAAGAAGGTCCGATAGTTACGGTGAAGCCCCATTTGCATGTCTTCCAATTGAAGTTCAATAACCTGAGAAATCATGAGTTTAAAAGGTCAACATAAAGTTGGTGAGGTTCACAGGTTTATGACTCTACGTGTAAGATTTGTAAAACAGTTTTGGCATACTTAGATATTACGTTTGTTTACCTGTGGTTGTATGATCTCACATGAACCTTGATTTCAAATACTAACGGTTTACCCACCCATGGTATCACGCCCGAGAGATACCGAACAGAGCAGAAACAGTTTCCACGGAGTCAAGATTGGAGTGACCAAATCAGGGTACGGTTGTCAACCCAAATATATCTATTCACTAGCTATCTTTTCGTACAAAACTAATTGAAATCAATTAATAGTGGGATTCGGTTGTACAACATTTATAACGATAATGTACCATAGTTTGGGCAACAGTAAGGGAACAAGCAGTCATACGGCTAACAGATAAACCATAATATTAAGTAAAAACATTTGTCAGTTCATGATTTCTCCCCCAGTAGTATAAAAAAAGTTATAAAGAAAAGGGACTATGAAACTCACATGATCAGTGGATATGATGGAATAAACCGGAGAATGAACTAGCAAGTATCGTCCTAAATAAATAAAATAAGACAATTTGCATAAGGGTCTCTAATCCTTTGATTAACGATTATTACCCAAATGATACCGGTCAAGTCTTGATGTATAATCCCGTTTGTATTCGTTTGAAAACCCGTTTGTTAGTATTTATTAGTGCAAATAAATATGTACGTCTTGTTTTATAGTTATGTTAAATAAATATCAGAGAAGTAAAATAAATTAAAAAAATCATCTTAAATAAATATATCAAGTCTTGAATATTGCGTTAAATAATAATGTGTGACGTCCATTCCCCGACTTGGCTCCAGAAGGGGTCACTAATCGGATTTACTCATGAACACATGGTACAACAGAGATTACTAAACAGTGGAAATTAAAAACTTTTCATTTATATATATGCCAAGTACAGCAGTAAGGAAGATACAACATAATCTAATAATTAGGTCTTATCTATATCTATTGCCAGTCTACTACCGAGTCCTTTCCTGATAGCTTGCCCACCTAATCTGTCCTCACCAGAGTCCTTTCCTTGCTACCTTAAACATCGTCATCACCAGACATACATATGTTTTTGGAAAGGTCATCTTACGCTGGTGAGTTCACGTATTTCAAGAAGCGTTACCTTTGTCTCGAAAATTAATTCCAACGCTTGGGCCTAACGGCCCCCTTTTATCAAACATTTATCAGGTATAAAAGAGAGTTATATAAAAAAAATTCATTTATTTAATCATTTAACCATTTCTCCATTTAACCATTTACCCGTTTAATCGTTTAACCGTTAAACCTTTTAACCGTTTAACATTTTAACAGGTATAAATGTAACAATTTATACCAAAACATAACCTTTAAACTGTTTAGTGCTCAAAGTACTCTGGGTCTCCTAGACCCTCTCTTGTGCAAATAATCATTAGGTATAAAACATAAAAGAGTTATACGTAATATTATAAGCAGTCATTTATTTACTAAGCATTGTCTATTGGAACCACGTTAGTTCCTCGGGCAACCGTCGCCACCCGAATACCTTTTCAATAGAGCAGTCGTCGCTACCCCGGAGAACCGTAGTTCCCCGCTTCTAGTTGTACAACCAACCACCTTTTCCCTTTTCACTAGACAATATCCGCTTAAATTAAAACATTTTCAAGCTTTTCATCATTTTCAAAAGTCCATTTAAATAACCCTTGTATTTGGACTCATAACCTTTTCAATACCAGTCCATCACCCGTATATGAAAATAAGCATTTCATAAATATAATGTTATTGGTTTTGTTCAAACTTCAATGAGACCTATAATGGACTGAATCTATAACATTTCTTATTGTATTACAGGTGTTTATATATAGGAAGTACCGTAGCGTATCCACCACACCTTAATACAAACGGATATGATATAGGACCATCCCAGTATATATTACACCTTATATTCATAACGTACAATGCCAATAAGATTATTTTTACTCGATACTTATTTGCATACATAAGCTTAGACCAAACATTCACATTTTCCATTTCTCAAAACTTTATATAAAAGTTTCATCCTTTACATTACCCATTTATTATAACCTTTTTGAAAACAGTTTATAACAGGTAATCATTATTTAAACAGTTATAGGCCTTAAAACATTTCATGTATATGTAAAAGGCATTTTAACACATTTCCTTAACATTTCTCATATATATCATTTATAAAGCAATTTAGGAGTTTAACAGTTTAGGACATTTCACCCGTGACTATTATCACAACCTTTTCAACCTTTTCACGTATATTTCAAATCAACAATCATTTAACAGTTTAATACTGTAAAGCATTTCATCAATAATCATTTTCATAACATTTTCATAACCTTTCACGTATATATCAATCAAAAACCTTATAACAGTTCTAATCACTTAAAATAGGCAATATTTCAGTTATAAACCATCTGAAGATACTTTCATAACATTCTTATGTATATCAGCCCGAAAACATTTAAAACATTTAAAATATTTAAAGAGTGGGCTCATAGAACTCACCTTATTCTCTTAAGCAGTTAATTCAGGCAAAACCTCCGCTATGCCTTCCAATTAAACCTAATCGCGTATTGTACGGCGTTTCACTTGACTTAAGCAAAGAAGATCCCTCTTGATGACATATCTTGTACGGAGATTGGACACGCTTGTGGACTTAAGCAAAGAAGATCCCTCTTGATGACATATCTTACTCTTTATAAAGCAATTTAGGAGTTTAACAGTTTAGGACATTTCACCCTTGACTATTATCACAACCTTTTCACGTATATTTCAAATCAACAATCATTTATCAGTTTAATACTGTAAAGCATTTCATCAATAATCATTTTCATAACCTTTCACGTATATATCAATCAAAAACCTTATAACAGTTCTAATCACTTAAAATAGGCAATATTTCAGTTATAAACCATCTGAATATACTTTCATAACATTCGTATGTATATCATCCCGAAAACATTTAAAACATTTAAACTATTTAAAGAGTGGGCTCATAGAACTCACCTTATTCTCTTAAGCAGTTAATTCAGGCAAAACCTCCGCTATGCCTTCCAATTAAACCTAATCGCGTATTGTACGGCGTTAACGCAACGTTTAATATAATAAACACTTCCTATGTTTATTTTAATACGTTATTATCTTAATAATATTAAATTATTAAGTTCATATCTTTTAAAAGGTCAAAATGACCAAAATGCCCTTTAAACAGTTATCCTTTTCTTTTAACGATAATACGAAGACGCGCATTCCTATAAGTAAACACTCACTCCGGGATCGCCCAGTGAGGTATGCCAGTTCCCAGTTGGGATTTATGCGACACCCCCACTTTCGCGCTTACCCTTCCGGTCCGCACGAACTTCTAAATATCCGATTAACTTGGTATATCCAATACTTTAATATTTATCCATTTTAACTTCATATATACTTATTATATATAAAAACATGTTGCTATACCAAAAATCAAGTCTCCATACCCTCCGGATTATTTTATACTAAATAATCATATTTAGAAACCTTAATTTCATGAATTTTTCATTTTATTATCAAAACTCATTTTTAATTCAAACCAACTTCGGGTATTATCCATTATAATCTTTTATAATATCCATTAAAAGATCAAAGCTTAATTCAACATCGTTTAGTCAATTTAGGCAGAGTAACGTTACGAAAACCCTAATTTTGACCCGTTAACAAAACCTTTACCAAACCTTTTCCAATTGTGAAATAAACTTAGGGCTTTCTTAAAACACATTATTTTAGGATTACCTACAAAAATTCAAACCCTAAATTCCACCCGATCACCCGATTTTGGCAAAACAAGCTCAAGAACCTTAGTTTTTATGTATTTTTAAAAATCATACTTAGAGATCGAATTTGAAAAAACTTAGATAGTTTATTTTAGATCATATCTAGGGTAGCTCAGCTACAGAAATTCAGCTTCAAACTCCAAACGAGCAGATCAAATTGAGCAGATGAAGATCTCGGTTCAAAAAAGGGTTTTTAAGTGGGATTTTCGTGAATTGGTGACTGAATCTGGAGCAATTGATCGAGTATTTATAGTGGTTGAGGTCGCAGGGGGTTCCTACACATTGAGGGGTGACTAATCTGGCCGAAATCGACACCTAAGCTAGCTAATTTGGATCAAACGTGATGAACAAGTCGAAGTTGTGGAGGAATCTGGTCCACAGACGGGTCGCATACCGCGAGGCATCCCTTGTATACCGCTTGGAAACATTCGCATAATGATAGGTTTGGTCCCTGTGCCTTTTTAATTACAGTTCAGCCCCTAGACTTCTACCAAACTATCATTTTATGCTTTAAGTCATTATGGGGCATATTTATAAAAGTTTCTAAGGCTCGGGACACGCTCGATGATATACATATACATACGTATATATACATTTATATATATATATATATAGTTGGGGTAAAATACATCTTCTTATTTTACATACATCACATGCGGATTAATCTCAACCCTACATCTCGCGATTAAGTTGTTAATCAATAATCTCATTATTGATTGACACGGAGGGGCAATATGGTTCGATTAAATTTTTTTAGTTTTCCCTCCCATTTTCATGCCCGTAACTGCATCACCATATTATATGGAAAGAGATCTCAATCCAAATTAGGGGAGTTTATTATCACAACACAGGTTCAAATCAGTTTTTCGTTTGTGTTTTCATCGCTGAGAACACAGGATCAACTCAGTTTTCGATTGCGTTTTAGATCGTTGATTTAGCTTTTTGGATTAAAATTGAGATGGAGAATTCGTCTGATAACTCGATCGAAGGTAATATGATTTCGTTTTAGTTTAATTGCATACATTCAATTCGCGATCACGAGATCAACGCGTTGTTTTTTGAATTGATATACAGTGATCGATATATAGTCATTGAATCGCGATACGAATTAATAGGGAGCAGTTTGTTCAAGTACGATCTCATCAAATCGAAGTTTTTTATTCGATTAATATATTCTTCGATTTATTTTTCTAGGTTAATTTCGCGTTGTTGATTCATCTGGTAGAGGTTATATGATTATTAGTTACACAAACAGCATGGCGTTTTTATTTAAAATCATAACTCAGTTTTGTGTGTTTGATATATGGAGGTTATGGTGTGTGTATGAGTAAATAGAGCGTTTTTAGCTTTTTAATTGTTGTTTTTTTAGACATGATTAATTTTCAGGGATGTTTCATTTTTTGTTTTTTTTTTTTTTGTTGATAGATGAGTATGTGCACAAGGTCGTTGGTATCGAGGTGACGTCACCTAATTCTGGTGTAAAATACTATATCCCTGATGTACCATTGAAGAACAAACCATATGAAGGAACGTTATTCGTCACGCTCGATCATGCATTAAACTATTATCAGTATTATGCTAGAATATCTGGATTTAGTGTGCGTAAGTCTACAGAGAGGTATGATCGATTTGGTGTTAGCACACAGAAACAGTTTGTTTGTTCTCAAGAAGGTTTTAACAAAAAAAAGAAGGTTGACACACTTAATGACACTGCCAAGCAAAAAGCATCAAGAATTAGTGTATCTAAAAGAGTTGGATGTAAGGCAGAGATGTGTGTGGTGTTTGAATGCAATTTGTGGCATGTGAAGAAATTTGTTGAAAAGCATAATCATCCTTTTGTTGATGACCAGGATATGCATTTCCTTGTATCATCCAGGAAACTGACCCATTTGCATAAACACATCATTAACAGCA
This sequence comes from Deinandra increscens subsp. villosa, assembly GCA_039602395.1. Lineage (NCBI taxonomy): Eukaryota > Viridiplantae > Streptophyta > Magnoliopsida > Asterales > Asteraceae > Deinandra > Deinandra increscens. The sequence continues at coordinate 14,093 of JBCNJP010008212.1, forward strand.
TGTCTAGGATGAATGTTGGTCCTGTAAGAGCTTTTAATATGATGAGGGAAATTTATGGGGGTTTCGAGGAAGTTGGTGCGTCAAGGGAAGATTTTAAAAATTATAGGAAGAAATACAACAATACAATTGGCGAGTATGATGCTCAAATGGCTGTAGATCACTTAATGAGGAAGAAAGAGTACTTGCCAAACTTTTCATGTGAGTATTTTACTGATGATGATAACTGTTTGAGGGGCCTGTTTTGGGCTGATGAACTTGGGAAGAAGAACTACCATATATTTGGGGACGTGATGTCATTTGATGCAACCTACCGCTCGAACAAGTAAAAAAAATTATTTTTTTCTGTTAATTTTTTTATCTGATCAGCATGGCGTTTTTTCAACCAGCTGAAGTGTATGCATTTTTTTTACAGGTACTCTATGGTGTTTGTACCATTCACAGGTATTGACAACCACTGTTGTAATGTAACATTTTGTGGAGCCTTACTTGGTTCAGAAACAACAGAAGCATACGTGTGGTTGTTAAAGTGTTTTCTCAAAGCATTTTTCAAACAACCTAAGGTGGTTGTGACAGACCAAGACCCTGCCATGACTAAAGCAATTGATTTGGTTTTTAAAAAATCAAGACATCGGTTTTGTATGTGGCATATTATGAACAAGCTATCGATAAAGGTATGGTGTTTTGTTATAGGCAGTTTTTGTATTTTTTTTATGTACTTTTCAAATGCCAGTATTTTTTTTTTCAGGTTGGTGTACGGTTGTGCAATTCCACAGATTTCAAGGGAGACATTTGCAATATTGTGTGGACTGATGCAATATCCGCTGAAGAGTTCGATGAAAAGTGGAAGAAGATTATTGATGAGTATAACCTAAACGACAACAAGTGGTTACACGATATGTTTGGCATACGCAAATCGTGGATCCCTGCGCACAATAAAGATGAGTTGTTTTCTGGATTGATGAGGACCACATCTCGTTCTGAAAGTGAGAACAACTTCTTTGGACAGCTGTGCAATTCCAGGTCTACGTTAGTCGAGTTTTTGTCACACTACGAATCAGCTTTGGAGTCACAGCGTCATACACACCGGAAGAACGACCATGAGACTCGGTTCACTAATCCTGAGCTGAAAACTATATGGTGGATTGAATCTGAAGCTGCAAAAATATACACCAGGACAACTTTTCTCGACGCTCAGATTGAAATGGACATGATGAGGAAGCTCATGTGCCAAACGTTCACACCCGAAGGTGACTTTGTTAAGTACTATATCAAAGATTGGACGCAAGCGACTAGCAAACCATTTGAGGTATGATGTTTTTTATATTTTTTATGGTGTTATTTTATTTTTAACAGCATTGTGTCTTTTGGTATTCATAGTGTTTTTCCTGAAAAACACAGGTGATGTATCGTGAGTCCGACAAGACTATATACTGTGAATGCAGACGTTTCGAAAGTTTTGGCCTTTTATGTAGGCACATATTCTATGTCTTAAGGCAGATGGACATCAGGGAATTTCCCAAGAAATATGTTTTACGACGTTGGAGACGTGATGTGGTGCCTAACGGTTCGAATCGTAATGATGATTCTGGTGTTGTTCCTGCTCTTGAAGACGGCGGTCGTGCTTTGTTGCGTGATATAATGTATGCGAATGAATACATATTAAACAAGCTTTCGGTTAACATGGAAGAGTTGACTTTGTACAAGGAACATGTTGAAAGTTATATGCAAAAGGCTGACAACATTGATTTTGTGCCACCCCCACCGGCGAAAAGAGATAGGTACGTGGCGTTTATTTTATTTTTGTTTTTTTTTCTTTTTTGTATGTAGAGTGTTGTATAATATTTTATACATTTTTATATGATATGGTGTTTAACAGGTTTGGCGAGTTGACTGGAACATCTCAAAACGATAGGTTGCCTGTTAGGGTACCTCTCGGTTATAAGACGAAAGGTTCTGGTTCACATAAGCGTATTAAATCAAAACAAGAAGAGGCCATAATCAAAGCTGGTAGGAAACAAAAGCAGTGCCAGAACTGTTTTGAATATGGTCATTATGCAACAACGTGTCCACAACCTAAACAGAAGAACAACGGCGCTGAATCTGGTAACGTCGCAAATGTGGTGGACAAGAGCAAAAAGGGTAAAGGTGTTGAATCTACACCACAGAACAGCATTCTTGGATCATCCACTCGCTGTTTGAGATCGCGTGTTAACAAACAATAAATATTATGGTGTTTTTTCTGGTCAGTTGTAGTGTGTTTTTTGCGTATTTTTGGTACTGGGTTTTTTTTAAGTAATGAATTTTGTGTTTCTTTTTTTCAAATTATATATTTTTCTATGTATTTTTTATAGACAATTGAACCTAAAATATATATATTTTTTTTATACACACCAAAATTACGATATTCCATCATTATAATAACATAGATTACCCAAAAAATGTCATAATATGAAATTAAAACTAAACAAGAACAATAATAATACCCATATAACTTAACCGTCCACCTTCTTCACAATGTCCACAACCGCCACGTCCCTTCTTCGGTGCATGTTTTCCTCCATCTTCATTGCCGCCTGCAACAAAGTGTTGATCTTGTCGTCTAACTCCTCCTGATTCTTCAGGAAAGCAATTGTTGCTTCTTGCTGTGGCGTTTTCGGCATCGGCATAGTTATCAGCCTCATCCTTGCGTCTGCAGCCGCTTTCATTCCCGCCAGACAATGCAGTTTAATAAGGCCGGAACGGACTTGGCGATGGACACCGGAGATTTCATCTTCGTGGTGTTTAACTATGATATTCTTCACTTCGTTTGCAGCTGAAGAGGCCATTTGCAGATATTTTTTAATTTTCGTTTTTCCTAGTGTGTTTGGCGTAAACGTGTGGACGGTAATGGTGTTTTACGCACTATATGATTATATAGGAAGTGTAAGTCGGTTTAATTTTTACCGAGGCAATTAATTAATAGATTTAATTTGGCGGTAACCGAGGCAACCTTTCGCATCACCAGCAGCTGTCATGATTACGTATGTTGACAGCTCTAATATTACGCAACATTTTAATTTTTATATAAATTTTTTTTTTGACGGTTGAATGACCCATTTGGTATCTTTTACCCAGGCCCATGATGGCTATATAAACACGGGTAGGTTTAGGCATTGATCACATCGCCATATTCTCAAAAGATTATTTTCTCCTACTTTTTTAATATTTCTTCATATTCTCTATTTACTTTTCTTTCATGGCGTCTTCATCATCTGCGGATCCTGGTGTCATCGATTTTTTTGATTGGGTTTTAAAACAGCACCAGATCGACCAAGATATGATTGCATCCATAATAACCATGAGAGATCTGCTCAAGTCTTCTGATGTTTTCCGTAATCAAGTCAAAGGAATTATATGTGATCTTCCTTCCAGCTCTGTCAAGTATACGGCGATTGAGCACAAAATAAAGGAGAAGATTGAAGATCAGCAGCTTATGGATCTTCTATTAGAGATAATGAAGACAATCATGGCTTCTGAGGAATTGAAGATGGAGTACTTGAAGTCATTTGCTTAGGTTGTTTTTTTTTTATTTTTTTACCGTGTGTTTTCCTTTTGTTTGCTAGCATGGTGTTTTTTTATATATTTTTAATTATGCTTGTTATGTTTTTATATATTTTTAATTTAAGAACTGTGGGCATAGTGTTTTATGTCAGCCTTTTTATGTGATTTGTGATGTGTTTAGATATTTTGCTAGATAGGTAATGATTAGATTTACTTGCAGCCATATATTATCAAACTATTCATGTTATCATTTTATACATTTTTTCACCTACTTCATTTTTTTTTATAGATCTGTATGTCAAATCTACCAAAGTTTTAAATTATTCAAATTTAAGAGATCCAAAGCATAAAAAAAAGTCATAATCACCCGAATATAATGGCCAAAACGCCAAAAAATTCTTTTGTGCTTAATTAACAAAATTAAGACGGTTTTTTGCAGTCAGTTGGTGATGTTTTTTGTGTTTTCGGGGGGGGGGGGGGGGGCGGGGATGTTTTTTTTTTATTTTGTCATGCAATATTGTCCGCAACCCTAGCCTCGATTTTTTCGTTAGCTACTCGGTGCAGTTCCAGCTTCACATCCGATGGTAACCTCAAATATTTCTTCATGTCTTTGATTACAGCTTCTTTGTGGGCGTTCGCTGGGTGCAATAGCATCTTTGCTGTGTATTTTACCCTCAGTCTATTTAACTGTCTTTGTTGTTCTTGCCCCTCTTCCAACAATCCACAATTCCAACCTTTGACTCCTGTACCAAAATATGTCTCCATGTGCCTCATTACAAAAACACCACAGTCTATCACGTTAAGTGTTGTACGCCACGGCATCTCTAATCTCACCACATCCTGATCCTTAATCTTCTCTCCACATGGATGATTCACATTCATCAAGTATGCTGAGAAGGCATCTCTCTGTGGTAAATAACAATTAATCGTCAACAATTAATTATTTTTTTTAAACTGTGATTTTTTTCAGTAATTAATTTTAGCGAACAAGTAGTGTACCAATTTTTCAGGCCACAAATCATATTTCTGAGAGACCGGCATATCTGGCTGCTGTGCGCTGTTATCAATCAACTCAACGGTGTGTTTTTCCAGATTGAAACTCACTATGTAATAGTGGTTTCCTTTTATCACAGGCATCATTATCAAATTGAATTCGTTGATGCTATCTGACTCAACGTCGGATAACACTATTGCCATCTGATTTTTGAACTGCTCATTCCGTTCTTCTTCTGATTTTTGAAAGTGGTCTCTATGCTGTATTTTTTTTTTAATTATTATGTTGTTATGAAGTCAGTAACAGCGCAGTTGGAAATAAACATGTAAATAAAACTCCATACTTTGTAATTAAATAGTGTATGGTGTTTATACATTGGCACTTACAATCATAATCTCGGTACAGAACAGCCTCTTCATTGGTTGGTCAAACTTGAACCTTTCTTCAAAATTAAGGATCTGTGTCCATGTTTGTATATTGTTGTTATGGACATAGTGCCCATTCTTCATGCTTTCAAAAACAACCCTCCAAACCATAGATCTCCCTGGAACTGAGAACATTACATCCCTGCATTTTTATATAAATATAAATATAATAAACAAACAGATGGGCTTGATTGTTGCTTTTTATTAACAAACATGGTGTTTTTTTAAAACTCACATTATATCTCCATGAGCTGAGAATATGCAATTCACAAGGTTCTTTTCTATAGTTGTTGTCTCTTCATCTACATTCACAATTTCATTTACATACGGTGTTGTCACCGCCTCCATCAATGCCTTCATTCTATTTGATTGTTTAGGAACACTTACATCACTATGTTCAGCCATTTTATTAACCGATTCGCCCGCAGTCCGCACAACAGCTGCTGTTTTTTCGTCTTCTTCTGCCCGCAGGAATGTGCTAGTCTTTATCAGGTTATCAACATCTGATGCAGGCACTTTTGACTCACAGGTTTTTTTCATCGACTCTTTTTCGAGTTTTTCAACCTCGTCTAAATACCCTTGACTGTATTGGGTAGGTGTTAGTTGTAGCGGTGTTTTCTCAGAATCATGACATGGGGTGGTGTCAAAAATTGGTTTAGCTGGTGTTGAATCAAAGGCTGGTTTAGATGGCGTTGAATCAAACACTGGCTTAGCTTGTTTTTTTGGTATTGTATCAGAATCTGACTCACATGGATTGGCGATAACTGTTTCCTTCAATATTTTTGTCTCAAAAATTGGCTGTGTATAAACAGGAGCTGATCTGCCTTGCTGGGTCCCATGTGGTGTCATTCCTTCAACTCCCAAGTCAAATGATGGTCTACTCAGTTGGATACCTTCTGATTTCTTATCTGCTATTTTTCTCTCCCTTTCAAGATCTTCAAATCTCCTATCAATTGAAGACACAAACGCATCGCTGAACTGTGTTCCTTTGGTGCTATCAAATTTTTGTCCAACGCATGTCTGTGTCTCTTCGTCTGTAGCAACTGGAGTTTCAAGCTTCATAATTACTCTAAACATTTCTTTTTCTTGACCGGCATCTACCTCTTTTTTTTTCCTGATGATATATTTGAATATTTTATCATCAATATTCCATTTTGCAACCTCATTATCATCCCACTCGTCAACCGGTGTACTCTTTGTATGTTCTTGACTTGCGGTGTTTTTCACATCATCACACACCTCTGCCTCTTTACTGTCATGCTTCTTCAATGTATCATTAATTAAATGGTTCCATTCAGTCACCTTGTCCTGAATAGCCAGGTTTTGAGGATACCTTGTAATTGCATGTTCAAACAACGCTGATACGTTCTTGAAACATTCCGTAAAGTCCTTCATCCCATCTGTTATTTGAGTAATCAACACCTGCATGGAAATTCACAGATTACAACCAATTTTTTTTGGTAAACACACATAAGATACTATATCAGCTGACAAATATTATATAGCATAATCTTACGTCCGATAGATCAGGATCAATGTTGTGATCGCCGGTTTCCTGGTTTAGCAACAAATCATCATCACTTGGTTCTTCATCATAAATTTCATCATTTACCTCATAATGACCGGCAATATCATCTTCACCTCCTAAATGTTTTTCGCCTGAATCTTCTGGCTCATCATTTCCTTCATGTGACATTTGTGGTGTTAGTATCGGCAGTTTCAAATGGTTGCCAGATGATGACACATCACAACAAGAAATAAATTTATTAAACTCCTCGGTTTCTTTCCATAATCTAATTAGTTCAGCCTCTTGTATGGGATCGATGTACATACCATGTTTATACATAGCATCTGTGGTGTTTTTCACATCTGTGGTGTTTTTCCCATCATCATCCCCAACTATTATCTTTTCAGTCTTTTCATCACTTTCTTTCCTCATTTCCTCTGCTATGTCGTTATTCAAACCTTCACCTTCTTGCTCTTTATCGAATCCAGAGGTTTCTGTTCTTTTTATGCTGCCCGGTCCTTTCCTCTCTAGCACTTCAAATAACCATTTTTCACACTTTACAAGCTGGTTTTTGTTGACATAACGTATGTAATCGTCAACCTCACCAGAGTTGGATTTTTGGTGTGTGTCATACACCATTGCCATCTGATTTTTCATAAAACATAAAGAAGCAGATAGTTAGCAGTATATTTTTCTTTTTATTAATTAATTGATCAGTTAATGTACGGGAATAGCATTATGATGTTTTTATTACCGCTAGGATTAACAGAGATCCATTGAATCGCATCTCAGGGTTATCAGCTCTCCATTTTGTCTTTGCTTTCTTTAGGCATTCTATTAGGTAATCACACCACCTGAGTTGACTTATATTCACACTTGGTGTTACCGCATGCAAAAATCCCTGGTTAACAGTGCTGTTATCATCTGTTCTTCCCATTACAGTCATAACTGCCACCAAGAAATTCAACAGAAACAAGCGACCACTGTCTTGCCTTCGTGTCATCCTCTCAAAAAAACCAAGTACATATGGCCTAGATACCCACAGTTCCTTTTTGAATTGGCCCCGCCACTCAGCGACTACCGGGAATTTCATGCTTGTCCTCCTTTCAATTAGCAGGTTATTCCCAATTGGAACTCCCAACAGCTTATTAACCAATTGTGGCATTATTTTAATACTTCTTTGACCCAAACACAACACACTTGTCTCAACATCATAGTTATGTAACAGCCAATAACCTAATGCGGTGGGTATTGAATGTATTTGAATCCCTAACAATCTTCCGAAACCAATTGATTGTACTGCTTGGCGTTGTTCTTTGTTGAAAGTTGCAAACCATTCGGTAAGGTTTGATGGTGATAATCTTGCTTTAATCCTACTACCATCAAACGGATGGTAGATGTTGGTTCCCAAAGGCACAGACGTTCGTTCTTCACCTTTCTTAACTGTACTTGCCTTTTTGGTCACAAAGTCAGATTCATCATTCTCTTCATCACTCATACCCTTTACCACTTTTCTTTTGGCTTTATGTTTGTTTCCCATTTTGTTACGCACGAATACACCATCATCAGATTCAGTGCTTGTTTGATCTCTAGCTCTTTTCATACCTTTTGTGGCAACTGGTGGCTGTTCAAAGTCTGCATTTTTCCATAACAGTTTTATATCTTACAAATCATATAGTATAACTTATAACTTATTTTACCAAATCAGATTAAGTTGTCTACCCGAGTCGTCACCCATATCAATAACAATCGGTGTTTTTGGTGTGTTTGTGTAACTAAATGAAGTTTTGGTTGCTATACGCGAGCTTCTTCGTTTCCCTCTTCCTATTTTTTACACATAAAAAAAACAGACAAACAAATATTTGACAATCAGTTTGACAAGTAAATAAACACCATGAAATTTTACACCCATCCAAAGTCTGTATGTAAATCGTGATTCCAAAAATTTTCTTTCAAAAAAATAGGGAATAGTTACTCAGTTAATAACAACCCCAAACTAAAATACCAATTTTCAGTCCCAAAAAAATTTCAGTACATACCACAAAAAATCAAACATTTAACCTCAATACAATAAAGGAAGAAGGGCCCCTTCTTATTACGATTGGATTTATCATCATCAATATAAACCCTAGCATCAATATAAACCCTAGCATCAATCAGAACATTTTATTTTAAATCTGATTTAAACACCATACATCAAGTAAATATCACTTAGACGGAACGTAAACACCTTTTATCGCGATTGTTTTTCTTCTGCCCTGCGAGATGTTACTGAATGGTTCATCATCTTCCTTTTTTAGTTTTTCTGAAGCACAGGCAGACGCAGTCAAATTACGCCAAAGAACAACTTATAATCGACACTCAATCATAAAAAAAAGAAGGAGAAACCTTACTTTCTTGTTTTTGCAGGTTGTCCGCCATTGTATGCTTTGATAAAAGCTTGCTTAAATAAAAAAAAATCAAAAGATTTTCGTCGAATCACTGCGTTTTTGGAACTGATTTCTCGGTGGAGCGGTTTCCGTTCCGTAAATTTGAATTCGATTATTTTAAAGGAATAAAACCAATTAATTTCAGTCGTGATTTTGTATTTGACGCTTTTACCCTCAAACCCACACGCCCACGAATCAAGCGCGCCTAAATTGGCAGACAATTACACATCACACCCCTCCTTGATCTCGTCCGTTAATTTCTAGATCCGACGCACCTGGTGCGTCCGTAGGTGATGTAGGGTTTTTTTGTGATGTAGCCTAACTCCCCTATATATATATATATATATATATATATATATATATATATATATATATATATATATATATATATCTTTCACTATTTTGCACTTTAGCCCCTCTAACTTTTATCCTTTTATCATTTTATGTAACAAAACGTATGGGACATAATTCTAATATTTTTAGGGCTCGGGATACCTTTAATAAGGTTTATATACATTCGTATATACATATATATATTTATATTTTTTCTATCAATTTACGTTTTAGCCCTTCTACTTCTCATACTTATTATTTCATGTTTTAGATTCACTTTAGGATACATTTATAATAACTCCTAAGCCTCAGATTCATATAAATACGTATAAATATATATAAAAACATATAATACTCGTATACGTTATGTATTTATTCATTTTTAACCATTATTTTAACGTAAGGATATGTTCTTATTTACTTTTCACATGTTTAACTATTCTAACACGTATTACCACATATATATTCATCAAATGAATATTTCAAATGTATTTAAGCCATTAGTATACATATATATATAGAGAAAGAGAGGAAGGATAAAATGAAAACTAGTTTGAGTTTGGAAAACTTGAGAAACCACTTTATAGCCTTAGATCTAACTCATCCAATGATTCTCCCTTTTCCTAACTTTTGCCTTTAATTTAATTACATTTTTTCTTTGTCTTTTTCTTTAAAAGTGCATTATAGTCACATAGAAAATTCAATCCCCAATGACCTGCATCCCATCCCATCACTTTATATCCCATCACTCCATCTCTTTCTTACTTCTTATTTTAACCTCCCATTTTCATTTTTTCTTCTTCATTTATTCATGACCAAAAATACTCATATGTGTGTAGTAGAGAAATAAATCAAGAGCTTGAGTGAGCCACTACCGGTGGGACTTCCGACCGACCTCCAGTGGGCCTCTTGCCATCGTCGACGGTGACGGCCGACGTCTTTTCATGTTTTCCAATGAAGCTATGTTCTCAACTCTTGACATCGTCCTCCATCCTTCTTGTTTTCCATGGTCATCTCGTAAGTCATCGAATCTAACTTACTATACTATATTTTCTCTCCGGATGTCTCGATTTACGTTTTCAGATTCATACGTGTTGAAAAATCCCCCAATCTGGGTTTGTTACATTTTAGGGTTTTTTTTTTTTTTTTTTTTTTACTTTGAACGGTGGTTCATTTTCAAAGTAAATTTTGTTAACTTATCATTGTTTCTCAAGTAAAGGTAATTTTTATTTGGTATTACAAAAGTTTTTTTATTGACTTTGTTTCATATGTTGATTACATGTTAATCGTCTTTGTCTGGTAAGAATTGTTTGTGAAAATATTGAAAAATGGTTTTATTAAATTGCTATTTACCCAAGAATTGTTTGGGTAAATCTTTAAAAATGAATTTATTAAATGAGGTTTATTGTATGATTAAAATTTATTTATTAAACTGTTATTTACCAACATTTTGATTACATTCTTGAACAATTTCTCATTTCGAAATTTCTAACAAATGTCAAAATGTAACATATCTTTTCTAAGTAAATTGTCAATAATGGTACATATGTAACATGTTACATAGATAAATTTTCTTTTGTAACATGCTACAAATGATTATGGTTCTTCATAGGTCCTGAAAATTTTCTATTTACATATGTAAGTATTGGTTTACATATGTAACTTAGTGTTTACATATTTTAAGTCTTGGTTTAAATATGCAGCTCTTGGTTTACATATGTAACTCACTCTTTTACATATTTAAGTGTTGGTTTACATGTGTAACTATTGGCTTACATATGTAGGTCTTTGGGTTTCATATGTAACACTTCTATTACACAACATAACAGCGCGACAAAGATTCTAATAAGAGTTCATAAACGAATAGTTGTTTCAAAACACAATTGTAAATTTAATTGTGTTAAATACGTAACTCTTGGTTTACATATGTGACTCACTTTTTACATATTTTAAGTGTTGGTTTACATATGTAAGTCTTTGTTTCAAAACACAATTTTAAATTTATTTGTGTTAAATATGTAACTCTTGCTTCATATATGTAACTCACTTTTTACATATTTTAAGTGTTGGTTTACATATGTAAGTCTTGGGTTACATAAGTAAATCTTTGTGTTCAAAAGATAATTGTATGTTTAATTGTGTTAATTATGTAACTCTAGGTTTACATATGTAACTCACTGTTTACATATTTTAAGTGTTGGTTTAAATATGTAACTACTCGTTTACATATGCAAGTCTTGGGTTTCATATGTAACACTTATATAATAAACATCAGCAACTAATGGATTTGTTTTCTTTTCGTAGGTGAATGGATTTTGTGTCAAAGATGAAGATTATTATCAAGATATGAAACATAATTAGGGTTTATATATATATGTTTTAGGTAGTTATATTTGTTTTGTTAGCTAGTTTATTCTTTTGATAATTTTTTAGATATGCCGGTTCGTATAAAACATTTTGTAACGTTTTTATTGTTCATTGTAATTGTTTGTTTATAAATTAATAAAATTTATTTTGTTATATATTTTGGTTATACATATCCCTGATGAATTTACATATGTAATACGCAGTGAAAAAATCTGTTACATTTTTAACAAAGTTACATATGTAACAAATCTGTCTTGGGAATTGAAAAAGTAAGAGAGATAATGTTGCAGAAAGTGTGTAAGAGGGCTGTTAGAATCCAGAAAGTGTTCATGGTTGAAATGACCATTATGCCCTTTTGTACTCATGATTTACTAGTGATGTGGAAGCATGAGGGCCAAGGGATTAGTTTTCTAGGTTTTCCAAAGTGGGCTTGGTTTTCATTATATCCTCACCCTATATATATATATATATATATATATATATATATATATATATATATATGTATATGTTTATACTTACACATAATACAATCGTGTAAATGTATTTTCATCCGATTATCATTTATTTCTATCATATCAACTTCTAAACACATATTTCATTTTGATATCATGTATATCAATTATCCTTCTTATAAAACTTGTATTTATTGCATTTCATCTATCAATACGTGTATCATTCATATAAACCCTACCATTTATCACTTCATTACCTGTTAATAGGTAAACATGTATTTTTCATACGTTTCATCATGTTTAGCTATCTAACACATATATCAACACGTACAGCATTGCAAATCATTACCCTTTTCCCATTTATCAACTCATAAGCCATATCAATATACATTTTAGCTACTTAACACGTATAGCACACGTATATAATTCAAGTTATGAAATTTTGGGGTGTTACATAATGTTTATTATTATTTTTATTCGTTCGATTGATATTGACATGGGTTATAATTATTGTCAAAATAATTATATTGACTTGTCAGAATAATTAAATTATTACAAGTCGTAATGGTTTTAAAACTTAATATAAGTTAGTAAAATAATAATGTTAATTTATTATCTATACTTATGCAAGATATATAAGATCTTTAGTTAATATTCATAATTATTATTTAAATAATTATAATCAACTAATTTGGTGAGTTTTAAATAAAACATAGTTTAAAACTTTTATAAATAATTATATGTCGAAGGATAATTATTTAAAGTTTATCACGTCATAAGACGTCTATCATTTAAATTATTTGAAGATACGTTTCGAGTAAAAAATGTTTAATATTCTAGCGGAAATAGAAATCGTTTAGTATTTTATAAATTAAAATATTTACTTCTACTTTTAGAGATTTAAAACATTATTTTGAAAAAATAATATATTGAGGATGCTTGGATTTTATAAGGGATTATCTATTATAAAACCCTTAAGCCATATTACAAAAACAAGACATGAGATTTAATTAAATATTCCACCGTTTACGTTTTCGCGTATATCGTCGTATTGATCCCGGTTTTCTTACTACGCGACGTCTTTTCGTTTCGGTTACTTTGATTCATTAAAGTAATTATAAAAATAGTTAAAATTCCATGTATGGCTTTTGATTATATTTTTATATAGTCATTTTTGTATAATATATTTTATAGAAAAATTCTTATCATTTTAAAACATGTCTTTTACTTGTCATTCTTTTAAATGTCATTCTTACCATTAATAGCAAAAATCATAATTTATTCTTTTGGTCTTGTAAGACTTTCAGTAGCATGTTTAATGTGTTAGTTTTATATTTCTATAAATAGCAAGAGTTATATAT
>JBCNJP010008213.1:0-10936 GCA_039602395.1 Deinandra increscens subsp. villosa
ACTCTGAATTTGACCCACTAGCATTTGCATTTGAACTTGATGGATTAGAATTGCTTCCTGATGCCTTGTTACTTTGAGCAGCATACTTCTGGTATAGCTTTGAAGCTTCTTGCATCTTTGCCTTGTTGCATTCTTTAGCAAAATGACCATAATTCTGACAATTATAGCACCGAACCTTAGACTTATCAAACCCAAGTTTGCCTTCAGGGTTTAGATCTTTACGGCCTGTTCTTTGCATAAACTTTTTGCCCCTTCTGACGAGCATAGCCATTGACCAGTTGATATCTATGAGTTCTAAGTCATCAGGGTCGATTTGCTCATAATCTTCATCTGTTAACTCAGCACTAGTCAATTTTCCTGCTACCACTCCATCATATGAAGAAACCATTGCTGAAAATAGTGCCATAAAATGATTTGTAGTCTTGGCTGAAAATGCACTCTGATTGGATGGAGGAGCAGAGGAAGATTGATTCGAATACACAGGATATGTCACTACAGCTCTATTAGTGTAACTTTCACTTGAAGAGACATACTTGCATGACCACCCGAAGTATTCTCCACATAAAATGCAGTAGTCGGTGGATTTGAGCTAGCTTTTGCTTTTGCATGCATGGTTGAAGCATTCTAACCAAAATACACATCGGGATTCTGAACTTGAGCTGGTAGAGTTTTAACACGCATCATATCTAATTCCCGAGCTAGAAAATTCCTTGTAAGATCATCATATGAAATGTCATCAAATCCCTTATCATGTGTTAACAACAGGATATAACCTTCCCATTTTGCTGGTAGAGCATCTAACAACTTCTCCTTCAATTCTCCAACCTCCTTCTTCACCCCAACAATGTCAAGCTCACTAACCAAATGTGATAGTCTTGAAAGGAGATCATTTATGGTTTCATTTGGAACATGGAAGAAGTTATCAAATTCCTTCAACAACACCTTTTTCTTGCTTTTCTTGTATTGAGCATTGCCTTCACATCTGTGACACAATGCATCCCATAACGCTTTTGATGTTGTATGCATTTTAAACTGATGAAATATCCTTTGGTAAGCCATTGATAAGTTTGAATAAGCTTTCTTTTCCAACTTGAAGGATTCTTTCTCAGCATCATTCATCTTGTTATATGGCTTTACTTGACCAGCAAATTCACCAGTTGTAAACTTTGGAACTTGATAACCATCCAGCATTGGAGTCCAAACAGTAACATCCGTCACACTGATATACGATTCATAACGAGTTTTCCAATTATGGAAATCTTCAAATTTCATCAATACAGGAACTTTGTTTGTAGTTCCTATCTCGTTATCATAATTCAGTAAAACTTGAACGATCATAGACATTGCGGCAAAAGCTTGGAACAGATCCATAATGTTTTTTTCAAAAACTGCTCAGGCGTACCAGAGTATCGATCCCCGTACCAAAAACAAACTCAGCGTTCCAAATAGTTTCTCGTACCACACTCGGACCAGAATTACAAAGGCGTACCACTGACGGACCACCTGTCTTCCGTACCAAATTTTGATGCGAACCAAATTGGTACGGCGTAACTGCCGACGGACCAGTTAGTAACTGTCACAGACCAATTAAGAAGATTGTCTTCCGGACCACTTGCCACGTACCAAACTCTCGATGAAGATTGCTATACGGACCAGGGCGTCCAAGTGTCTTGATCGGACCAGATGCGTACCAACCAAAAACCGACTGAAATTCGATGTTTTTGGTTTTCCGGACGTGAATTTGATACAGAACTCAAAGGAAACACTCACGGAACATTTTGGATGCAAAATTCATATAGAATAGACGTAAAACTGAGAAGAAATGACAAAATTTTGACTAAAAGTGTTGTTTCTCTCTCTAGAAATACAAAACTGATCACAGATCACAGCAAAAGAGCAAACTAGCTCTGATACCACCTGTAAATCACATACACGGACCTTACTAATGCATGATCGTAATCGGATTTGGAACACACGAGGTAAATAATGATTCTTTAATTGATCACAAGCTCGATTACAGAGAGAGAGAATACAGAGAGTAATACACTGTTGAAAACACACAGTTAAGCACTCCAACCCTCATAACTGCTCTCTAACACACAAGCTAAAAGTATTTATACTAGTCTGCCTGGCGTACCAATTAACCAGCATACCAGATGGTCTGTGGCTGTGTACCACCTGGTCCACCACTAGTACGCTAGGGACAGAACATACAAAACGATCAATAGAATAGACACAACACATAGACCTAGCACTAGACATCATAACATGTTCTAACAAAGTGTCCGATTTTAGCCCGGTTTTTCCCCAAATTTAGGTATCTTCAAGGGGGATATTGTGTTAGGGTTTTTATGGCTAAAAATACACTTTATATTTATTGAAAAATACTTCTATTTTTCTGACCTAAAAATGCCCGTAATTCTTATAGTTTTGGCCTTCCAAACATATCAATAAGTGGTATGGTGCTATCCATTGCCTTCTAACATGTTAAAGATTTCGGACCTAAGGTTCCAAGAGTCACAAATTTCGAATCTAGTGGTTTGTTTATAGAACCATGGCACATAGTACACAAACTAGCATTCCAACATAAGTGTAACTTTAGATTCAAGCAAGGTAGTTCATGAGGAGTTCAAAATACATGAAATCACTAGTAGAAACACATGATATACTAGATCTAACATGGACATAAACATAGTTTTAGGTTACTAAAAACATAGAAGAAAATGCATGTCAAAAGTCACCATTTTTAACCAAGACTTGTGGTTGGAGTTCTAGACGGAAAATATAAGTAGTTAACATGATTAACTAGAGAAAAATTAAGAAAATGATATCTACTAACTTGTAGAAAACGTGGAGGAGGAAGGTGATGGCTTGATCTTGCTTCCTTGATGCTTCAAAGTGCTTGGAATCTTCAAGTAAATGGGTTATTGAAGAAGAAAATCTTGTGAGAGAGTAGAGAGAGAGAGAGAGGGGACGGGTTTGAGAGAGAGGGAGGAGAAGTGTGTGTGTTTTCTTTTGTGGAAGTAAATGAGAGTGGCTAGGGTTTCTAGTTTAAGGAGGTTTATATATGTTACACAAGAAGTAAAGGAAAGAAAAGGGTTTGGTTCAAGTGTAAGGTGGTGGTGGAGGTTTTTGTCCCAAACCGTGAGGGAGGAGAGGGAGCAAGGGGGGGGGGGGGGGTTCATGGAGCAAGGAGGAGAGGAGGGAGAGTCAAAGGAATCTCTTGGTACATGTAGGGTGGATGTGTAAGAAATCTAGGGTGGCTAAGGTGATGATGTTGTATAAGTAAGGAACACGTGAATAGTGTATGGTTTAATTGTTAGGGGATTAGTAGTAGATTAAGATGAAGGAGGTAAATTACTACTAATGCTAGTTGTAAGTTGTCGGGTGTCGGGTTTTGGTCGCGAAAGGTAATATGATCAAAGGTGACATGGGATTTGATTATGCATGTTATAGATGTGCATGGAGGATAATAAATCAAAGTTGAGGAAAATGAATGATACAAGTCTTGTTTAAATATAGATGGCGTTGAATGGTGAAAAACGTTGACGTTAAATATTTATATAAAAACCTAATGGTTTTTCGTTATAAAAAATACTAAACATTTAATGGGTTTATTATTTGAAGTAGTTGATAAATAAATAAATAAACTCAAGGGTTCATTGGATGTTTTTACGTCGAAGTAACGTTATGAACTTTGCATGTAAATAAAATACTACAAAAGTGACAAAATTCTTTTTATATTAAATCACATACGTTGTGGTGAATATTTTTGTTATTAAAATTCCATCGGATATATATATATATATATATATATATATATATATAATTTCATTGTTTTTAAGGTCGACCGTCGAAATATTAATTTAGGGTTACGCCAAGACTAACAGATAGTTGCATAATACGTTATCTACGTTAACTAAAACACAGATTATGCACACGAAAACAGTTAATTACACGTATTATCACATGATTTGACTTGGGAAACTTACGGGTTGTCACACCTATAAAGGACCACCCTTTGCCTTAAAAGTTTGTTTACGAACAAATTTGGAAGGTTTAAACTGATAAAAAACCATGCCTGAACTATCAATGATCAAAACTGGACCAGCAGGCAAACCAGCAGATGGTTTTTTTTTACCTTTTTTCAAAATTTTAGAAGGAAAAGAAATAGCAAGGTGACCTTTAATGTTGCAAACATAACATGTACGTTGGGCAGTAAGATCCTTACTTGGTAACGAGCGATCAACAACTTTTGACTTACAAATTGAGGTCTTTGTGCTTTCTTCCTTCTCATCACATAAAGTTGAATCAAATGAATCAAGAACCAAAATATTGTGATCTAACCTTGCGAACCCATTAAGATGTAGGACTGAGAGAACTATCAGGAGAATAACCCGCATCCTGATGTCCTTCATTATTCATCAGACAATCCTGAGCTAAATGTCCTTTCTGGCGACATATATAGCACCTTCTTGTCTTCAGCTTCCTTCTTTGAACATTTTCAGAAGTGGAATTAGAACCACATGAAGAAAACTTTAGAGACTTCTCATCAGCACGAGGAGATTTTGAAAAAATCATGTGCTTGAAAGAATGAGACATTTTGGAATGAAACCATCTAGCAGTCTCATCCATCTTAGCTTTAAAAATTTCTTCTTGTTTTTCAAACCATTTGCCTTATGTTTTCGAGTTTTGGCTGTTTAAACCCTAACCCAACTTGCTTCTCGGAATTCTGCTTTGAGAACCTAATGCTTCATGACCTTTCTTTGCAAGTTTTGAGAATTTAGCTTTAACATCCTTCAACGGTTTTTGCTCATAAAATAATGATTCATCAATATTTGTATGAGTGATGATCTTTTCCGTACTTGAAACAAACTTTGGAATCTTT
This sequence comes from Deinandra increscens subsp. villosa, assembly GCA_039602395.1. Lineage (NCBI taxonomy): Eukaryota > Viridiplantae > Streptophyta > Magnoliopsida > Asterales > Asteraceae > Deinandra > Deinandra increscens. The sequence continues at coordinate 4,889 of JBCNJP010008213.1, forward strand.
GAACTTCCAGCTTCTTGATTAACCACCTTCTTACCAGCCTTCTTTGACTTCTTTTTCTTCCCTTGCAGACTAACACTTTCTTCTGATTTTTTAGACACTAACTCAGAATAATCACTAAATTCGTCCTTATTCTAAGTTAAATCTTGAGATATTCAGTTGGTATTGCAGAAGGAGGAGCAGTGTTCTCAAAATCCTTTTGAAAAACTTCATCCTTGCACAGAAAACTTATAAAAGATTGCGAATTAGTGACGTTGTTCTGTTGATACATGGTCCTGATCGTCATGTGAAGTATCGAATACAAGACGAAGACATGCAAGATTAGGTCTGGCCGAACCTTGGCCGAACCTGGAGTTCGGACAGGGCCGAACAGGTCCGAACCTGAGGTTCGGACCAGCGGGTTTCAATGTGTATAAATAGTTGTCTTGTTATAGAATTAATAAGCTTTTCGAGTCATATCTTCTCTGTGTACTCTGTGGTTCATTTCAGTGGTTAATACAAGTCATTTGTACTTACTCTTTGTGTTCCAACTCGTATTACATTGATTTCATAACGATTAAGTAGACGATGCACATGCTCAAGCAATTTCAAGTGGTATCAGAGCATTTGGTTCACTCTACTGATCGGAAAATCACTGTTTTTTCGATTGTTTGGACTCAAAATTCACGTTTTTGCGAAAATGTCATTCATTTTTGAGCTCGTTTGATCTTCTAGAGTGTGCTTCACGTCAAAAATTCATTCCTAATTCGTTTCTATCGAGTTTGCTTGAATTCCTGTCGAAAATTCCAGTCAAGAAACACTGAAAATCGAGAAAATGGTGTCGAGTGAGCTTGGTCTCGTCTGAGGTTCAGACAACTTCGGAGTAACCTCTCTGAACCCGAGGTTCGGACGAAGTTCAGTCGTATTCCTGTTTCGGTGGGAGTTCGGTGCGTGTTCGGACAGAGTTCGGTCATCGTTCGGAACAAGTTCGGTCTAGTTTCTGTTAGATTGTCTGAAGGTTAGGTTCGGAGGGAGCTCGGCGCATTTAGTTTCGGACTAGGTTTGGAGTAAGTTCGGAAGAAGTTCGGAGTTAGTTCGGAGCAGGTTCGGTGTGAACAATAACCAGATTTTTCAAAATGTCCGATTTTCAAGCGTTTGCGGCTCTTCAAAATTCGGTTCAGACTACGATGCAAACGATGAGGAACTATGATAATGAAATCAGAACAAGTCAGAAAGTTCCTAAATTGCTCAAATTGGAAGATTATCATAGTTGGATTACACGGTTTGAAGCATATGTTTCTGCTAATGATATTGATATGTGGTTGTCATATTCTGAGCCATATGTTTATCCTAAAGGTGAAGACGGGGAACTAATTCTTCAAAGAAAGCTTTCAGGAGAACAAAAGAAAGCATATCAAGCTGAAAAGAAGGCATATGGTACTTTAACAATGACATTGCCTACAGATTTATTACATCAATTCTCAAGTAACTACACAACAAAGAGTTTGTGGGATGCTTTAGAAAAGCGATGTGAAGGCAATGACCAATATAAGAAAAGTCGACAAAAGGTGTTGAAGAAGGAATTTGATAGTTTCAAGCATTATCAAAATGAATCGATTCCAAATCTGATTGCAAGATTTGCTCAATTAATGAGTGAAATGAAGTTGGTGAATCTTACAAAAGATGAAGATGATAAGAAAGAAAAGATTTTGGAAGCTCTACCAGAGAAATGGGAAAATTATGTGATGATGGTCAATCATGATAAAGATTTTTCAAAATTGTCATTTAATGATCCGATTCAAAGAATCCAAGCAAGGGATATGGAGTTAAAGATGAATAAGTCACTGCCTCAGCAAGTTCAAAATCCTGCAGTGTATTATGGTAACAATGATTCAACCCTGAATGCTGGGAAATCTACTATTCTTAAATCTGCACCCCCTACAACATTTCTGGCAGGTAAACACTGAAACTCCAAGTTATTCTTCTGTTGGTTCAACTGTTTCGATTCCTAGTTCTTCGACTCAAAGTGCATTTTCTGTTCAAACTATCGATGATTATAATGCTTTGATGTCTGCATTAGTATCTTCATATTTTGGTGTTATCACTGGTGCTGTGAGTAATGCTGAGTTGGCAAATGAAGATTACGATCAAATTGATTATGATCATTTGGAGGAAATGGATCTGAATTGGCAGTATGCTATGTTGGTTTGAAGAACGAAGAAATTTTTCAATAGAACTGGTAAGAAGAGATTAAATCAGGAAGGTAAGATTGGTTTGGACAAGTCGAAGGTGAAATGTTATAAGTGTTCCGTCTATGGTCACTTTGCACGAGAATTTCCAAGTTCAGCAGATAAAAAATTGAAAACTGGTCAACATGCACATTTAGTTTTTCATCCATCAAATGAAGCTGATAAGGTTGAGAAGAAAACTGTTACTTTTTTGCTAATAATTTGATAGAAACATTTTGGCATCCAGATGAATTTGCCTGGAATGTAGACTCATCAGCTAAACAAAATCATGCTCCATTTAGCATTGCATTTACTGTTCGTCATGATGATGATGACAGCTTGTCTGACTGATTCTGATTCGTATTCAAGTGAATCCTTGGTACAAGAAAGTTTACCAAAACTTGCTGATAGTTCAAAGGTTGAAGAATCTAAATGTCTTACATGTGTAAAATTACACAAGGAGATTGAATGGTTTGAGCAGTGTTCTATAACATTAACTGAAGAAATTGTTGTGCTAAAGAAAGAGTTGGAAGAGTTTCAAAAGAAATATTATGAATTAGTTCATGTTCATGAAGATGTTTTGAAAGAAAAAGCTCAATTAGCTGAAGAATGTGAGAAAGCCAAAGCTGAAGCTTTAGATGCAGCTCAAGATTTTGAAAATTTATTTGAGAAGAGTTATTCGGTTCAGCAAAAGTATGAGGAAGCTATTGCTCTTATTGCTAAAACTGATGTTACTGTTAAAAAGCTTCAAAATAAAATTTCTATACTTCAAGATGAGAATACTCTTTATCGTGACAAGAATGAGGTATTGACTAAGGATGTTGAGATCTATAAGCAAAAGAGAGAAAATGTTCTTGAAGAATTATTTGCTGAATGTGAGATCCGAAAGCTACAAAATTATGAATCTGATGATCTTAATGCAAAATTCATCAAGTCACAAAAAGAGGTGTTTGAAGCTCAACAAATGATTAATGATTTGAAATTGGAAATTTTGGAGTTGAAAAGGCAAGTAAAGAACTGCAATTTGTCACCGACATTGCTAAACTTCTTATACAAGCAGGATCAGAGTACAGAGAGTTCTAAGAAGGAGGATGTTCACTTGGTTTCTCAACCAGTGGATTTAATTGAAGTTACTTCTGCTTCGCTTGATCCTAAAGCTGAAGTGCTTGATTATTCAAAATTTGCCACTCCACCCAAGAAGAACAAGTCTAAGTCTAAGAAGAAGGAAAAGCCTTTAGGTGAAGCTCCAAAATTTGTTTCAAAGTCTGTTTTGTTGGAAAATGAAACTGTGTTTGATAAGGTTACTTCGAGTTCTTCCTATGCAATCGAAGAAGAAAAAGTTTTGATTGAAAAGAACAAGCTGAAGGATATCAAAGCCAAATTTACTAGCGAAGCTAAGGCAAGAGAAGCTTCGGGTTCTTCTTTTAATTCTTTAAAGAATCAAGGATTCAAACACAAAGGCATGGGTTATGAAGTGAGGGAAGAATCGATTCAAACTAAGAAACCAGTGAAGGCTGAGAAAGTTGTTAAAGCAAAAGTTGCAAAGAAATAATGACCTCAGAAGAAATTTTCTTATTATTCTGGGAGATCGTCATCTTCAAGGAGTCCATCTCCTAGGTATGATTCTTCTGATGGTTTCTTTGATAATTTTGATTCTGAATATTCATCTGGTTTTCAGAATTCAAAACAATTTTCAAACGTTTTTAGAGACCGACTTTGTTATGTATGTCGTCAACCGGGCCATCTAGCTGCTGACTTGTCCGACGACTGCATATATATCCACAAAACTGCAAAATATGTGGATAACAAAGGTCAAATTTTTTATGAACCCTGGTCTCCAAAGATTAAAGCAACCAGTAAATCGTCTTGGTCTAAACCAAGTACGTTGGTTGAATCTAATTCAGGTTCTGATAAAAAATTGAAAATTTTACAAATTTGGAAACCGAACGTTGTTTCTACGGCCAACAAAGACTATGTTGAAGACACCGGGCGACCTGACGCTGTTGAATCGGGTCGGTCCCCATGCGACTAATGTTTTATCTGGTGTCAGGCAGGTATTTCAGGAAGACCTTTCGGTGATTGAAAATTGCTGATTGTGACATATCTGTGCTAACTTAAACTGAATTTCAAAATCAAATTTTGTTTTTCAAAATGCTAAACTAAACATATTCGTGTTGGTTGCTCACTTTTTCATTTGTTTTTCACTCCATCTCATTCTGAGGGGGAGTTTGTTTTTGAAAAAAAGTACAAAAATAGTGTGTTGTTTTTCAAATCGTAAAAATGAAAATCTATAAACAGAGTTATCATTTTTAGGGGGAGAAATTTGGAAAAGACAAGAACATTGAAAAATGCAAAAAACCAAAAACATTGAAAAATGAGAAATTGTATCCGACATGATTGGGAAATGATGGTACATTGGCAGACATTGTCTGACTCATGTATAAAGTAGATGAAAAAGCCATAAGATCATTTGATCGATGTGTAAGATAGGCTCGGCAAATCAGAAAGTATACGAATGTCATATACACTAAATCTGATGCTTGATCTAGTGGACAACATCTTGATGCATATCTCACGATATATCAAGAATAAGACATGTGAAAATAAAATGAGAAGTCACTGTGTATACATGTGTTCATTTTGCAAAGATTTAAACGTGTTTGATTTTCTTTATTTTGTCAAACGATCGGACTTTCTCTGCGTGTCCACAAGACTGACCTAATCCTTGTTCGTTTGACGTTCTGCTTTATTTTCTTTGGTGTTTCGTATAACTCATCGGACTTTCTCTGCGTGTACGGGAGTACCGACCTGATTGTTGTTGAGTTATACAATTTCAACTTGCTTTATTTTCTAATTTTGTTAAATCCGAGGCCTTATCTGCGTATCGAAAGATCGACCTTAAGGTAGACGATTTAACGTTCTTATTTCTTTTGGCATGGAACACAGTTGACTATATCATGGTTACAATCATTATGTGATTAAAGTCACAAATGAAATCGCAAAATGTGATAAGCTAAAGCATATCTGAGTATGTCTGATAGTGTGGGGTACATTGGTCAATGCAAAACTAATCAATACTTTAACATATCCAGATGTTATGAGTATGATTGTACCAGAGTTTCAAGTTGGACAAATTATATTTTAAATCGGCATGGCTTATGTGCTTCAATAATCGAAATTGAAGTGTAGTTCAGCATGTTATGACCAATATGATCCCAAGTCGTGATCTTTCTCGCAAAAGACAAAAATAGTGTCTGATTATGTATTGCATTTACTTTTCCTATCAGAAAATACCAAAAAGATTTTAGGTATGTTTTGATATAAAGTTTCTAAAAGCCAAAAAGATTTTGTTTCTGATTTTTTTTTCGATTGATCAACACGGAATACGAATTCATTTTCAAAATCAAAATATCTTGGAGTCTCGAAGAGACGTTTTGCGCCAAGATTATTTATGTTGGCAGGTTTCTATGTGGGAAGAGAACATCACAGCTTCAAGTCTTCTGAAAATTGTTAATAAAGAGATTACACACGATGTAATATCAAGTATTCAAGATTGAGCTCATCGTCAAGATCGAGGAAGAGTTTGAATGAAGATACAAGATACAAGTTTTAATAGAGGAGATGATACTGCACATGCCGAGGGGGAGTTTTTTGATACATGGTCCTGATCGTCATGTGAAGTATCGAATACAAGACGAAGACATGCAAGATTAGGTCTGGCGTCCGAACAGGTCCGAACCTGAGGTTCGGACCAGCGGGTTTCAATGTGTATAAATAGTAGTCTTGTATTAGAATTAATAAGCTTTTCGAGTCATATCTGATGGGTTTCATGCACTACAATCAA
>JBCNJP010008216.1:0-43033 GCA_039602395.1 Deinandra increscens subsp. villosa
CTCATCAATGTTAATAATCTTTTCACGCTTTGTCTCTCCATCGACAGTGATGTTGTCATGGATGACCATTGTAGTTCTATCTGGGCCCTTGTTCAGGTACTTAAATAAGTACTTGATTGCTCGTGACCTATTACACCATTCTACATTGATGTGCGATTCGTATTTTAGTAATAAATAACGATTATAGGGCACTACATGGCTATTGTCAAAACGATTTCTCCCTTTAACCGCATACCTATTGTTTCTTCGCCTTCGGTAAACAGGATATCCATCACCATCAATAGTTGTTTCGTCATAATATGGTCTGGGATAATGCTTTGAGCAGTTTCCATCGACCATGCAGGGGGCATTCCTTCCGTTGGGCCCACAGGGCCCATGCAACATATGCTTCGTGACAACCCTAAATGCTTCGGGATCATCACCCTCCAATGGTAGTTCAGCGGATATAATATCATCTATTGAGCTGGGAGTTGTACATTTTGACGCGGCGTCAAGCCAGATAAGTATGTGTGCATGTGGGAGACCGCGTTTCTGGAACTCAATCGTATAAACACCTGCCAAAGTAGTCAACAGACAAATCAATATCGGTACAGAAAGATGTCTCGAAATACCGAAAATAACAATGGCTCAACATCGGAGGGTTAAATAAATGTAGAGAGAGTATTTTACAACGGGGTGTCATGTACAACATTACCTGCCAATGTCTTGCCAAATATGTATTTCTTCATGATGTCATGAATCAGGGAATGTAGCTTCATTTTGAAAACACGCGAGACAGTTTCTGGCCGCTCATAAGACTGTTGGCCGGGGGTCAAAGCGAGCATTTCATCTATTTCTGGCCAGTTTGGATTTGCAGTGAAGGTTATAAACAGATCAGGATTGCCGTATGTCCGGCATAGAGCCATAGCATCCTGATAGTTCTGCACCATATATCGCGGGCTTCCTGTGAAGGTTGAAGGTAATACAATGCGCTGACCGACTGCGTCCGCCCTTGTGTCCCCCCGTGTAACAGCATCACATAGGTTGTTGTAGAGCTCAACACGCAAGTCTTTTTGGTTATTACGTACCCACTTCAGTCTTTGCTCTTCAATAGCTGTGTAAGCATCAACCAAATACTGCTGGAACAGCCGTCCACCCCGCAACAGAGTACTGGTTTCATCCTCACGTTGGTGGATCATATAACAGTAATACTCTCTCATTGTAACATTTTGACGTTTCGTCCTTCTCTTCCCTGAGTTGAAAGCATACCGTATGTGCTCATGGAAACCTGTCTCACCATAAGGGAATAATATGGGATATTGTAATGCCATATAAAGCTGGTTCAACTCTGAAATTCTCTTTAGATTACCGTCATTAGTGCTGATTACTATGTCTCTCAGCCCATCACTTTCACCGAAATCCCCTGTTACTAACACTGCGATCTCTGATGCAGTTGGTGCATTATATTGACGGTTCTCCGTGCCACGGCCTAACAATCGAATACGGCAGTCACGGTTTCCATCTGCAGCACACCAATCCCGGGCCATTCGAAATGTTTTAGCAACAGCACTGTAAGTGTTGAACATGTCAACCAGTTTGGATACTATGGCCTCATCTATACTGCCATGATCACTATCATCCCGTGACAAAGCATTTATACGATTTGATACCTCATTTTGCGTGTCATGAAAATATAACTGCGCATACGTAGGTTGTTTACCTTGGGCAGGAAGCAGAGAACCAATACGATGGTAATTTTGTCCACTGACACGGAATGTATATACTCCCCTACCCTCGTTAACTGAGTGATCAATTTTAGCCCCAAAAGAAGTGTAGGTAAACATGCTGTTGTAGCGCCTAATTTTCTCCCTGAATCCAGCTGCTAGCCGGTTATCATAGTCTAGAAGGCTTCTAAGTGGCTCTGGGGCCTGTAATGGGGATGGCAACAGCACCTTCCTATCTTGACAGCAGGATGAAAAGGTAGCTTCACCATCCAAGTCGGTAGTTTTACTCTTCTCCGCACCCCACATCAGCGCTTTACAATTACTGCATTTATATATGGGGCTTCCCAGGCTCTCATAAACGACCGGCACGCCTACATAATACAGAATAAGCCATTTAATTTACAAAATATGCAAGCATAATTGAGATAGCATGTTGTCCAGTGTAGTGTGGCTCATTCTTATATATACACGACACAATATTCAAAAGAGCTGTATATAACCTATCCCGCTATTACACTGGAAGGACCCTAGCCTGCTTACTTGGAGCCATGTTCAACATAGATTACCTGCAGAAGTAAAGGCTGGTCTTTTGTGTCGCTGTGACGCTGCAGTATGAATGGCCCGGGTCCGGCTATTACGTTTCCTAGTTGACGATATTGACGTATTCCCTGCATGGATAAGTTAACCTCGGCAACGTATTCCAGGAGCGGAAAAAATAAAGTTACAGAAATTGTAACGGCTTAGAATACAATGATATAAGGATGAACGTGGTTATCAGTCGGAACAAAACCTGCTTTTCTTTTGGGCATGCGTGTCGAGCTTGATGATGGGTCTGTATGCGCTGTAAACAGTGCACACTTTAAATGACACAAAGACCCGGCACAAATACTAATCATGCACATTATATTAAATAGAGTATCCAACCTGCCTTAGCTCTTTTACCACGGCTGCGACTTGATGATGGCGGTTCATTGTCTGTTACAAATAAATGTTATAAAACAACTAAATAGTTCAACTATGTACCAATAAACTATAAACGTCTAACAGCAAGCCTAGGTGTCAGATATAACATAGCTATCATCAAGCGCTTACAGGAAAAAACAACTGACCTACGTCGTTACGCAGGACAGTAGTAATACCACTTTCGTGGCATCCTTCCATGATTTGCGGTTTGAACGATAAATCCAAGATGTTTGGACCACATGATAAACTTACCAGGTCGCCTTCGGTACCACTTTGTGTCATTTTAAAACCACAATACCTCCCCCCTCTTACATCACTACTTTCCTCAGGCCGGACCAAGTTACGCTGAGCAGCCATTTTCTTCACAACAGGTGGCTTTTTAACTTTATCAGCAGGGTATGTGTGAACAATCTCCTCATCGGTTAAACTCTGTTGTGTCCGTGTCGTCAAAGAACCATACACAGTATCATGAGCAAGACTATCCTGTAAATCTACATCTGTTAAAATACACAGTAAAGATATAAGGGTAAGCAGCAGCCAAAGAAGACCACTAATTTATACAGGACGTTTAGTATTCATTATTAGAGTTTGTATCGAAGAAGTTACGTGGAACTATAGGCAGATAATCTAAACTCGAGGACTGTGCGTCAGTCGGAGTTATTTGAAGACCGCAAAAATGTTGCACTTTCCCATCAGATGTGACATGCGAGGTCCTCTTAACGGCGGGTGCCTTACCAAACTTCATAGCAGCTGAACGAACGACCCAACCAAGTACTCTACTACAACAGCATGGCAAAACAGAGTTACATAGTATTACAGAAAGCTTACAGTTAACTAATCGTGTGAGACTATCATAAAAATAGTGCCAGTCAGATGTAACCTGGGTGGTGATCGTCTTCTTTACAGAAGTACAACGCCACAATCTCACTACAATGTATATGTGCTGGATCAACAAAAAGAGGCCGAGGTTAAACTTCTTCTCTATATATCTCCCTGTCACAATTAAGTGAAAACCAGTGAATGAAACTGATATAATAAGAAGCTTACAATGTACCTCTAACGTCAATAGTGCTGATGGCATATAAAAAGGCGTAATATGGAAGCTGAAGCAATAGTAAATTAAGTAAACAATAAGGAATTAATAAATTAATAACCATACAGTTTTTGTGTTCGTCAGATTATATAAGGATACTTTGAAAAGAGGCTGAAGAGCAGTCACAGAAAGAAATCCTGTAAAAATGTTCTCGTATTTGCAGAAACAGCACCTTAATCATGTACAATCATATTAACCTAGGATGATCAAATAACAATAGTGCCCACGCACCAGCCCACAAAGAAGGAAGCTTGTAAGAGGTCGGGCCCCAGTCCAATACGTTCATTTGTTCATTCATTGGTCTAAATTTCAACTCATTGGGGCCCAAAAAAATCTATCAACTTAGCCCGGCACTATTTGCCTTTAATTTGCTCATATTTCCATTTTAGGCCAACCTATGGCCCAAGCATAGAATGTATGTGAGGCTGATGTCATTGAACTCTTTATCTTGACACAGAGGAAATGTGAACAAAACCACACATGACCACCACACTAAACAGTCCACTACCAGTCCTAGGATCGTTATCTACCTGGTGTTGTGTTCACTCATATGTATATGTTGATAGTTACGATGAACACACCCTGGCACGTGGCTTTAGAAGGTGTCTGAATCATTATGTCATCACATCCGTATTCCCTGGTTTCACAATTGTCAGCTATTCCATATATTAAGCAATGTTTTGTCAACGTAGTTGTTAGTAAAGTGAAATCAGCTTATACTACTGATTGAAGTATCCTGAATTTAGCCTCGCTGGCACAGAATTTTGTCTTCAATTTGGAGCAGTGGCTGCAACACAGTTTCTTTAAATTCGATTAACTTCGGTGGGATTCTCTTATACTTGGTTCTGCTATCAGCATTACAAAGATGTATGATACGCCTTACTGAAATGTATCCCATACAGTGCTGCAATGACTATCAGCACTATAGAGGTGTATGACATGGTTTACTAAAAAATGAGGTGCAACCCCTGGAACATGTGTTACAGCACGTGTGAAACCAAAGGACAGAGACTAAAAAGCAAACAAAAACATTATAAAGGTGTCTGAAAGGAAACATATGCTCAAAATGTCATAGATGATAATCAAATACTCCTATTACATCGTTATAATAAACCAGAGACATGTCTTCTAAGGGGCGGTTGACACATTGAAGGCATTCTCTGGCGGATAGCCAACAAATCACTCTCCATCATCCGAATCAACAATGTATGCACGCCTACAGCGTTAAAAATTAACTATGTTAAGAGGCAGACTACAAATCACAGCTATTATTAAAAAGCATTGCATGCCACATACCTTTTTTTCCCCACAGTTCCGGCAACCGAATCCCCTCCGCTGTCCTTGCCATCAACATCGTCCTCCTTTTCAGAAAGGGAATCCCTGCAGTACATGTGAAAAGCGATTACATGTCAACATGAGTGACGTACGGGTATGCTGGAACAGTAAACTCGCCACTCACATTATCAGTTGAGACGTGCCTTCCACTGGATCATGTGCTTCACCACCAGTTACCTTCTTCAACCTCTTTTCCGGTACGACATTAACTTCGGAACCCACATCCGAACCACTTTTCACATCCACTGACAATCCATGTTGTGCTTTACCAGGGACACCTTCACTATCGGTACCGGTACAATCACTACAGTACAACACATCATAAGGTACAGCAACAGGGGTAAGAATTGTACAGGAACTGAAAGTATGGTTCTAATACTCACAGGTTGGATGACCGCTTCTCAGCACGTTTGTCTGGAGTGACAACACCAATCTGCGGAGCCTTTTTAACCGGTGAAGATAGAGCAGGCACAGCGGCAGGATCCAAAATCTCATCCACTGACGAAGGAGACGCAATGTTTGCCGAGCCCGGTAATAAAACCTGGGCGCAATTGAAGCTCTCATACTCACCATACTGGTAGTATGTATGGGATCGAAGTTCAAACAGATAAGTGCCTCCAATCAGACAACGGAGTGCCTCGGGAAGGACCATATCATCGCTGTTTGTGGACTGGAATACCATCACCATAATTAAGGACAGGAAAGAATGTAAAGCGTACAATTGTACAGTGAAATAAAAAGAGAAAGACGAACCTGCTCCTGCTCATCGAGCAGGGTTTTTGCTGACTTCTTCACCAACTGCTCGCCCGCTTCGTCAAAAAGGACAACCACAACATTGCCTGTCATGTCCTTAACATCAACCATAAGCCTGTACCTGTTATCTCCATTGATATAGCATTGTTATAAAAACGAAAACCCAGAATATCGTAGCGAAAGGAAAACAGTCATGGATGTGTGTACGTGGCCAAAAGTGATCATTAGCTATGCAATGAAGCACAGGACAATAGGACCCACTTAAAATATAAGGGAGAATCCATAGAACGTACCTCGCCCGCGGAAAGTACACGGCATTGTCACACGCCTCACACCAGAAACTCCCGTCTTTGCGGGTCACACCTTTGCGACAGCGTCCACTGGTACATGTAAAATTAAACCAGCTATTCTTCGTCCGGATGCCGGTGATCTGAATACTGTTCCTAAACACCACTGCCTGTTACAAACAAATGCCAGAAAGGCAAGAGGTCAGGATAGCATAAAAATGATGAATGAGATTGCTTCAAATATAGGAAAGCATCGAAACCTTCTTCTTGTCCTGCCGAGCCGACTGTAAGAGCTCAGCAATTGTTGTGACAGCATGCGGGCCATCCCTAGCTGGCTGTGTCTCAGCTCGCAGATCAACCCCCCTACATTTATGAACATATTGTCAGGTTACAACATTAACACAAACGAAAACTTCAGCATAAGGTTCTGCCCTAGCGACTACCTAAGTGAAGCATTGAATGACTCCAACAATGGTATATTGTTGCTATCGATGATAAGAGTCGCGGAGGAGCTCGAAAGGCCAAGTGAGCCTGAAAGAGGTAAAAATTATGTACAGGGAACATGTATAACGGACAGACAGGTATAAAGGTTAAATAAAATACCAAGATATTGCTTCACAGTCATTGAAGACAGTATAACTGTGTAGACACCAGCTTTCTTCGCTTTCTGCGCTATAAAAGACTCGCCGAGCTTACCCCACAAAGTCACTGCCATGTGACCACCGCTGCAAAAGTAATTTAATTCTCAACATACATGGCGTGTAAAGTAGATACATAACTTATGTACATGCTATACCGTTCATTGCGCAGGTTGAACTCCAGCATCCGTCTGCCCGTGGACGTGGTAGATACATTATCAGCTGTAGTAACATAACCAATGACATCTGTACAAACATGGGAATTCCTTAAGGCCTTTCTAAAGGAAACATTGTACAGGTACAAAGCATTCTAAGTTTTCAACATTACATGCATATCCTAACACCAATATTACAAAGGGGTGTAATAAGAAATGAAAGTAACAATCATAATACCAATTGTAATAACAACTGATTTAATAATTCCTTTAAACATTGGCACATCTTACATAATAATTATCATTAACTATAAACATGACGATCATATCATCGACCAAAATAATCACACGGAGACCCCATAAACATCTATTGTATAAGTATGCATGACAAACATACAAAAGAATAACATACCAAATCTGTAAAACCAGTGGCAGAACATGGAGAAAGGCACATTATAAGTAGACAATCAAGAAAATAAGTTATAAGGTGGGAACATACCAACAAAATACTTGTTATTAGTAACTTCCAGATCCTCAAACTGAACTATTTGAAAAGGATAACGCTCAAACCCTCCATGATCTACAGAAACTTTTTTAAACACTGTAGATCCCTGCAACTCAATCATATATTGGCTATCCTTTAGGATCCTGTACGCAGGCCTATTCTTCACAACAGTAAAATTCTTCAACAGATACAAACAACCTTCCTTCAACTTATCAACAAAATAGTGAGCAACGTTGCTCCGAGCAGTGGCATGAATAGAGTCCCCCTATCAAAGACAACATTTTCGTCAAGACGATCTACAACAGATAAGCAAACAGTCAAAACAGTAAACATAAACAACACAAAGAGTTAGGAATCTACTAACATTCCTATCAGAAAAGATATAATCGGTACTGATATAGCGCCCATGCACATTATCAGAATCCCATGAACGACAAACCATAACAACGATAGACATCGAAGATCCTACTTCAAGCTGGTCAAAACATAAACCATCATCCAAACCTGTTTCCATAACACCACCCACCACAGCCTTGGACATCGTTAGAAGGTTCTTAACCTGGTTAAGATTCTTAATTTGTAAAAGCTAACCAGTTCCAGTAAGTAGATATATACAGCACAAAAATAATGTAAGGTATATATAGATGACACAATGAATCGATACATATGCCTCCATTAATCATTAACAAAAGAACGTGTATAAAACGGTTAACAATCTAATAAATAAGAAGCGCAATAGTAAATGACAACATCAATAACTCAGTAAATGGATAACAGTTACTGCATTAAGAACCATTTTGATTCGGAGCCCAACTGCTCTAAACAATTAAGACACAGGTAACAACAAATTAAGTCCATAACACTGATCCTTGAGATGATACACTAATAAACTATCAGAACTGATGAAACTAAATTTGTCTCGCATCACATCCAATTACAGGGGTTGGTTGAAGAAACGGGCTCCAATTGGAGCTGTCGGAGGCAGGGACAAAGCAGGGTACTACGGATACGACGCATAGGGCTTGGCCCCGTTAAGAGTTCTAATACTCTGGGTTAGAAGAGAAAACGGCTCGGCCCTAAAAACGGTTAGACGGAATCACTTTACCTACATGTATTAAATGTGGGTGAAAATCGAATATTTTAAAAACCTAAAGGGTCGAAACGGGGCACATAATAATCATCAGAGGGCCAGAATAGTTCAAATTACAAAACCAAATTATACCAACAGAACAACGGTGGCGAAACATAACACCCTAACATCCAACTTGTAATTCACAAAGAGTTCCCATTCACGAAGCCCTATTCCCATGTTCTCCAGTCACACTAACGGCGTGCTTCCAGCCGACACGAAAGACGTCGAATCAAAACCACTACTCCCACGATTTAAAAGGCGATGGCATCTACGGGGGAAAAAAAACGATCCACGAATACGAATACCCAACAGCAGCACGGTTCAAGTTTGAGTTCCAAACCCTAAAGGGTTTCAACACAGGCACAAAGAACCATTTCCTAATCGGATCAATCAAGGTAATTAGGTCATTCTTTAGAACATTTCGGTAACATGTAGTTGGCCAAATTAAATGCATAATTTCTATCTCTCGTTACGGCTTAATCGACGACCTTCATAACCAACATTTTCTGAGTAGGACGCATAACTTTAGATTCAAAACCCTAAAAGCTTTCAACACAGACACAAACAACCATTTCTCAAACGGACCAATCTAGGTAACCAGGCCATTATTATGTACATGTTGATAACCTGTCAATAGGTAAATGCATATCGTCGACCTTTTGTTACAGGGCAATTAAGGGCCTCCATCAGTGACCCTTTTCCAGTTAAAGACATAACAAACACGAATTAGGAAAGTAAGACCCACTGGATTACGGGTTATAGGAGACGGGTTATAGGGTCCGTGTGAAAATAGGGTCCGCGTTTACTCCTAATCCATAGAACAATTGGATTACGGGTTATAAAAGACGGGTTATAAATAATCCCGGGCCAAATACGATCCGCGTGAAACACATAGGTTTCCCTTTGCAAATTAATACCCATGGATCATGGGTTATTACCAAGGTGGGCCGGATTAGAACAATTGGATTACGGGTTATAAAAGACGGGTTATAAACAATTCCGGGCCGAAGAGGATCCGCGTGAAGCACGTAGGTTTGAACTTCAAATTTAACACCCACTTGATCACAGGTTATTACCAAGATGGGCCGGATATGATCCGCGTTCTCTTAATTCTTGTAGGTGATTCGTCGACCTCTCTTTTGATTTCATTTGTTCATAAAATTAAAATCGTTTTGTTGTTGGCTCGTATGGGTTCCGTTGTCAAATTTAAAAGTCATTAACGGGTTATTACAAACATGAGCCGGGTAGGATCCGCGTTAAATTTATGGCAATGTATGTTTGTCTATGCAAATAGCGTTATGAATACGGGTAGGATCCGCGTGTGTCTTAACTTGAGATAATAATTGGGTTAAACCCATATGCAATTTTTTTCATGTTTTCCCCTTTACATGGTATGACAATCCAACAGAATGGACCATGGAAGCACACATACTCCAACTCTTGACACAGGTGCAGTTGCCCCGCCGGAGCTCACAACCACAGTTACAATCAATGCTCCTGCTCCGCATGTAGCCGACCCGTTCACAAAGGAGAGCACACAACAATCTTCCCGGCACACACTCAAATACACGATAGTGAACCCCATCGATAACAGGTACAAATTAAATTAGGCACCTATAAAAAAGAATGAGAAACAATTACTACAACAAACTCTCAAATAAAACGTAAGCCAAACGGGCCATAGATGACCTTGCCGACGGTACATTTTATTCCCGCCGGAGTCATTGTCATCAAAATCGATTATTACCTTCCGGTGGTACATTTTTTTCCCACCGGAAGGGAGGATAAGCCAAACGGGTTATACATGACTTTTCCGGCAATGTTGTCATGATCGATTAATAGCTTCCGGTGGTACATTTTCTTCCCACCGGAAGTAGGTATATGGTCCATAGTAAAAATGAAATAACATAACAGCAAAGTTTAAATGGGAAAAAAATACTTACACGACTAAGAAGATGGCGGGTAAGACGAACATGCGGCGAGGAGAGGTAAGGAAGCGAGAGTAACATGAGTTTATATAGGATTACGAAATTAGGATCATTATTAATATAACATTTATTATTTTGGAGTTCAAAGGACCCGATATAGGATTACGAATTTATCATGATTAATGTAGCATCTATTGATAAGGAGTTTAAAGAAGGTGACCGGTTTGAGATTTATGATCAAATTTATGAAGATGTTATTAATATTCATTATGCAGGTTCCAAAAAGCCCATCGATTTCTCCTAATTGAACGTGCACCGGATCGATTTCTCCTTATTGATGATGCAACCGATCGTTTCTGTTAACTAATTACTACGGGATTTTAAAGGCTACATTATTATGGCCTAATATGATGATAATGGTGTATGATGATGGTGTATGATGATGGTGTATTTGTATTAAATACGTATTTATGACGCATGCTTAAACATGTAATACATCGGGCTTTGTTGCTTGTACATAGTATTTATGATGTAGATGCAGAAAAGTGCCATTGCTCAACTTTTATATATATATAGATGGAGAATACCAATTTAGTGTTTTTATAATAAACATTGAGAGTTAGGTTCAAATAAAAATATATCATCTTCATCTATTATAATAAACGAAAAGTTTCTCAGGTGACGTGGCATCACCACAGGCCCCCGTAAAATAACCGCAATGCTTAAAATTTCACCAATTAAGGGCAAAACTTTGTGTACTGCCTCGATTCCTTTCATACGCACGCGGATCTTTGGGTCCGAAATCTAAAACCCGTATACTCATCTTCCTTTCATACGCACGCGGACATATATATCCCCTTCCATCCTCACACTTAAACCCTAATTTCCTATCAGTACATCGCCGCTCCCCGTCCTCCCTCTCTTCTCATCTCAGGCAACCACCAAGCCGAAGGTATGTTTCCTCTCTGTGCCTTCAAATGTTACTTCATCTCAGGTTAGTAACGAAGGTATGTTTTTTTTTCTTTGTTGTGTCTTCAATTTTTAATCTTAGTTTTTGCTCTAACCCAAAATGTTTTATTGTTCTTCTCATCCTTCCTGGTTTGTTTATGTGAATGAAGATTTTGAATGAAGATTTTGTTCTAATGAATTTGTTGTGAGATCAAAGAACTATTTCAATATTAACGAATAACCTATTCTAATATCCGATTGATTTGTTAGGGTTCTTCGCTTTCTGATGTTCTGTGATTAGTGGGTTTTTAGATTCATAGAACAAAATCAGTTGCGGCTATGAAACAGATGAACTATATGGCATTGGTTTCAGCGGACTGAAAGTTATTTTGATAATCTATGATTCAGGTGCATTTTTATACAACTTTTATTTGGTTTAATCTTCGCAAAATAACATTTGTCCTATACATTCATATCTGATTATAATGCTTGATTTAGTTATGTGGTTAAGTTATTTGGATAATCTATGATCTTCAGCCTCCTGATTGGGGGAAATACTGGGAGCTGGGATATCTTTTGGTTGGGGAAAAGCAGAATTATGGATAGAATTTTAAGAAATGAACTGAATTATATATGGAGTGGTATGGATTTGAGTAAGAGGTGTGCACTTATGTTTGTATATAGATTCATAAAATGTGCACTTATACGATTTCATACCTTATAACTAATGTTCTATAGAATTTATTTTTTTGATGCACTTATGTTAGTATATAGATTCATAAACATGTGCAGGTCCTTCTTTTCGTTTAATTTTTAGCTAGATATTCATTAATCTTGATATTCTTAGTTTTGCTTCAATTAATCCCTTATATTTCTTTCTTATATGTGTGTGAAGGCTAGATCTTGCTTTTGTTTATTTAGTCTCAGAAGATAAGACTAAATTTCAGCTTTATCATATGAAGGCCAACGTACATTTTGACTTATGTTAA
Organism: Deinandra increscens subsp. villosa; assembly: GCA_039602395.1. Taxonomy (NCBI): domain Eukaryota; kingdom Viridiplantae; phylum Streptophyta; class Magnoliopsida; order Asterales; family Asteraceae; genus Deinandra; species Deinandra increscens. The sequence goes on from JBCNJP010008216.1 coordinate 12,430, forward strand.
AGTGCAATTTAGTCCCAGAAGATACGACTATTTGAGCCAATTTCAATGGGTGACGTAATGGTTCAATGTTTATAACTATTACGTGGTTACAGTACCATTAAAAATGAAGATTATTTTAGTGATGTCTAGCTAACTTCTAAAAGTAATTGGCGGGGTAATTAGTGAGGCATTCTGATAGCTACTAGAGGTGACTATTATTTTAGTTTTATTTATGGATTGAATGCTTAAAGATAGAAGATTTGTAAATGAAAGGAAGTTATATTTAGAGTAAAAGTTTTAGGGTTCACATATTTTCTACATCAACTGTGTTTTTAACTTGATACTTTTCTCTGATGCAGAACTTTTAATGCTAAACCATGTTGGATATGTGTCTACATTGGGTGGATGGTCACATAGTGATTGCAGACTCTTTTGGAATCATCACGGTGACTTTTTTATGTTTAATTTACCTGTTTTTTTTCTTCCATAAATGATATTGTGTTTCTTGCTTTTGCCATCATCTTATAATTTACAGTACCTTGAAAATTAGTATCCATAGCATCCTTTGTTGCTTCATTATCTTAAGTAAAGGCCAATTAATTACCAGGTAAAAATTATCTGGCTTCTTTTTATATGTCATTTTTACATTTGTGCAATATGTGAGATATCCTCTCAATTTACTTATATAGGCCTTCTAACTTTCCCATATATATCAGATAACATTTATTGGTTTATCTTTTATTTTTCTAATACTAAATGCAACTAAATGATCATATTTCTTTTATGTTTGTAAATTGTAAACAAGTTTATATTATATTGCTACCGAATGATGCTTTCTCATTATTAAAGTGAATAGTCCAGGATAACATTAAAGAAACAAAATCCAAATTTGAAAGTTGTTTCAATTGTAAGTACTTCACAATTCGGGTTAAATGACTCTTTGGGGTTCTTTTACTTTTTTTCTTCTTATGAAATTATTTTTACTTATATATCTTGCAAAACTGGTGAAGAGAATTGAAAATCTTTTGGTACAGCTATAAGTAAGCTTAGTTTGTGTGAATTGGGTTTCTATGTGGTTAAAATCTAAAGAAGTCATTACATATGGTCCACTTTCTAACTTCTAGGAGTTCATAAGTATGTGTTTCCTTATAAAATATTGTATTCATTATATGAGAATCGTGGGTCGTATGCATTAGTATTGGTGAGATTTTGGTTCACTGGGGCGGGAAGTGTGTCCAAAACCTTATGTGGGTCATTTACATTGTATTTTTTTAGTTCTACACAAAATGGGTAGGGTTGGCTTGAGCCATTTCTAAAAGATGAACTATATAGAATTAAGAAAAGAAAGACTATGCGAAATGGGTTGGGTTCGATTGAGGCATTTTTATATTGTATTTTTCAATTCTACACAGAATGAGTGGGGTTTGATTGACTGATTTCTAAAAAATAAGATGTTTACACCTAAAATATATCTATGCAAAGTGGGTCGGGTTCACTTGAAGCATTTTTATACTGTACACTTTATTAGGATCAACCCCCGTTTTCTTGACCACATATATTATAACACTTTTTATGTCCAGTATGCTTTTATTGCCTTTTAATTATTATTGTGTTCAGCATGTTTTGATTGCCTTTGAATGCTTTCAATGCCTTTCTTTGAAATCATTGATAGCATATTAGGTTCATCTTCGTCGTATAACCATGGCGGAGCTCTGGCTAATTTATGAAAATGTACTCTCCTGTGAGAACTCCAATACTTTTGAAACTGTTTATTATACTTGATGCTTATTTCTTTTCTGTTACCTTGAAGTAGCAATATCATCTATATAATCAGTATGCCATTTTCCAGGTTACATCAAGTATCAATTGATAACACCAAAGATAGAGAAATAAATGACTTCAAGTGGTGTTTTCTTTATTTTCGATATTCAATGAAAATGGAAAAGTAACAACGAGAGGTTAATTTAGTATATAAATCTGTATTTTCAAATTTATAAATTTTGTTTCTTAATATCAATAACTGAATGAAATTTACCATTGTAAAAAAATTATGTATTTATTTTTGTATTTTTTAAACCCAACCGTGCGATGCACGGGTATCAAAGACTAGTATATATATATCCAAGGGGTTTAAGAAGGCTTCTAGGCCTGACATGCGTCTTTTTATTATTTTAAAATGAGGTATTTTAGTCATTGTGTTTTACGTTCATATCATTGTTTTTATGTTCCGATCATTGTGTCTTATGTTTCGAGTCATTGTGTAATATGTATTCATCATTGTGTTTTATGTTTAACTCATTTCTTATAATTTTGTTAATTATTGTTTTTATGTGTTAGATATGTCACACCCCAACCGACGGCGGAATATGTCGTGGCGAGACGACTGTCCAGATGCACATGACAACTAGTAATAGTTACCAAATACTTAAACATGCCACTTTTATATATATACAAAGATCCGTACAACAATAAATATAAACATGAAAGCATTGATTAATGTCTTTATCTAGGTCCGCAATCCTATCGTGATCAGTCAAATAATCCAAGTAGTCGTCCTGCAACATGTATAAAATAGAGAGTGTCAACTACAAAAGTAGTTGGTGAGTACACATAGAATTTTATATATATCTAGATAAAAAGCCAACGATTAATGAGGTTAAGTACTTAGTCATAAGGACCATATGAAGAATATAAAATAACTAATTATTCATAGATATAGATGTTGTGTAACCAACCCTAGACTATAAGGAAGCAATCACCTATTTGAAGACAAGATTACGTCTCAATATCCTAGGTGGGTTGTCAACCAATAGATATTCATCTATCATTGTTCCACAGCGAAATGGTTAATGGTACACAAAAGATTTTAGATATGATATAGATAATTAACTAGATGGTGTGTAACCAAACCTAGACAATAAGGGAGCAATCACCTATTTGAGAACAAGATTACGTTTCAATATCCTAGGTGGGTTGTCAACCAATAGATAGATATCTATTATTGTTACCACGGCTCAATGGTTAATGGCACACAAACGATTACAGATATGATATAGATTTGATTCACGATTTATAGATATGACTCACGATTTCCACATACTAAATATTTAACATAGATGCACATAATAAAGAATACACACTTAACATCATAGAATCGCATTGAGTTCGAATAAGGAATAAAGATTTAAGATTTTGATATAGGATATACATGTTGCACCCCAAAATGAGAAAGAAAAAGTGGTTATTAATACTCACTACTCAAGTCATCACTTGAAGGAATCACCCTTCTAATAATAACAAGAGTTTATATCGCATAACATCCCACAGTATTAAAAAGGGGGTATGAGTACTCACTTGATTGATAAGTATAGAGCGTGCAAAAGACCACAAGAGTGATGAAAATCTCTGGGATTAACCTAACGATAAGAGCAATCGAAATAAATACAGGATGATGTCATGATTCTATGTCTTTGGTAATTAAATTTGTTAGTTAGAAAAAAAAATATTTATCATTTTTGATAAATATATATATTGTCTTATTAGTCTTCCTTGAAAGAAAAGTATATATATATGGGTATATTTTCAAATATATAATAATATATTTATATACATATATATATATTTCATAAGTTTTCTAAAAAGTTCATAAAAATGTTCCCATTATTTTATGTAAAGTTGCAAAAACACTTATATTTATAATTAAACTTCATAAAATACAAAGTTTTTATAGTTTAGTAAAAATTTTATCATTATCTTTTAAGCTTAATATCAAGTAGGAATCATCATCATTTAGGTTTGGAGGATCAAACTCAAGTAAATCTTCAAGAATTCTAGAGAGAGAGTAGAGAGAGAAAGCTTGTTTACTTGGGTTTTTGGAAGGAAGATGGATGAAATGCAAGCCCTTCTTTGATTTCTTGAATCTTGATCAACAAAGATTGAAATTTTCTTGAGTTTGTTTGAAGGATTGAAGATGATGATGATTGTATGTGTGTGTGGTGAAAATTTTCGAATGAGAGAGAGGGTGGGAGGGGGTTACGGCCGAAATGGGGAGGGAGAGATGAGAGAGTGAAGTGGGTGTGTGTGGTCATGTTATATATATATATGTGTATGTATATAGGTAATCATGACCTATTTACTAGACCTTATTACATGGAAAGCTTACAAGTAAGGGTGGCATTTGAAGAGCAGGATCGAGACAAGTGTTATGCCACCTATATATATATTGTAGTATTAGGTGATTAACAGGTATAATACTGGTAAATCGGGGTATAACAGGTAAATTTTTCGACCCGAAACATAAAAGTAATTACATGAAAATTAATGAAATTTAATTACGCTCGCAATGGTATAATCCAAATTAATTTTTGTCATACTTGATTTACCTGTTATTTTTATAGTACACTATATCTTTTAGACGGATACCGGGTTGATCATAACTTGATTTGTCACCAACGTTTGTTAACGAAATATTTTTCATAACTCAAATAAGCTTGCTGAAATATAACAACAAAGGTTTTAATTACTCCAACGAGATCATTAACATTTTTGTTTATTTATGTCTTAAGTTAGTACGGTTCTAAAAAAATGCTCACTGATTCATGATCATGATTACACTCCGAATCCGAAAACGGGTCGGGTAAAATACATATGGATTAATCGAAGTGTCACAGTCTCCCCTACTTTAGGAAATTTCATCCCGAAATTTAGTAGAGGCTTGTGATAGGAAATAAGAAAATATAAAAGATTCCACCGGAGATAGAGGTGTATTTTCGATTAAAGAATCTATTATATTATGAAACTGGATTGGTATATAAAAGATTTGCCAGGAATAGAAATATATATTTCTTTAAAGTTCAATTAAGATAATGATTCAGGCTTTTGAATAACTGATTTTGATAATACACACGTGGAATGAATATCAAGAATTTTAGAGATAGGATTTTTGATTTGTAAGATTTTCCGATTTATATCATAAACAATAATTATTGTCTCCCCTACTTTAGGAAATTTCCTAAATAGGAAGAGACATAATGAAATATGAGGGGAATTATGCAACATGTACTCTTTTGAATATAGAAAATGATAACTTGAAAATCAATGAAATAGTCTTTATACAAGGTTTCGGATTTTCCTTAATAAGAGGATGTGTACGTTTCAGGGGATGCTAGATGTGTCGCGACTCACACCTAGTCCTTCTGTCACGTGACACAAAGTCTATAAAAATCCGGAACAATCCTTGTCAAAACTCTGACTTTTCGTCTATGACCAGAACAACTGTATGGTGTAGCTAGCATCACACACAATTGACGACTATAGTACGAATAAGTCTTAGCTTTGCAAGAATAATGACGATAGGAGTAAAACACAAACGATGAATGATTAATACGCATAGTTATGAAATTACGAAGGTGATAAAGGATTTTAGAATTTGAGAAATCAAAAACCAAGTATCTTAGGTTTATTGATTTCAAATCTAAACCGACCAACACCAACTAATTTCGAAGATCATGAAATGATTGGATTACTATGTATTAGACATATATATCGAGCAATATAATTTGAATACCATGACTTAACATGGTTCAAACCACAGGCTTCGAGTAGATGAACTAATAACATGATTTGAGAAAGGAAATTGAGTAATAAGCTTGAATTTCATAAATCGACAATTGATTTATCTAAGGTCGAATTTATGAAGTAATTTATAGAAGTTAGGTTTTGTATAGGACATGCATCTCATTAATGCATCAACCATTGACTTAACGGTAGTTGAGTTTATGAAATGAGAGTTGAATGTATGAAGGGAAACATTGTTAACTAAATTCATGATTTGATTATTGAATCACCAAGTGTCAAATTCATGAGTTAATTAGCAAAACTTTCCCAGAGTAGATTTGAAAATATGTTTAGAGCAATCTCAAATATCGTAGGAACATTTATTGAATGAAGTGAAAATCTTGATTTATTCACAACCATAGATTTGAAAATAATTGTTGATATTCGCGGATATATTAGATATACCATTGGGGATGAGTAGATTAGGAACATTGTATAACTAGGAAGGATTTAAGACCTAGAATACAATTCATCTAAGTGATTTGTGACGATTAAAATAAGAGATTGACTAAATTAAAGTATGGATTGATAGTTCGTAGGTTTCTGAGATTGTGAGACGATAAGGTGACTTGCAAACAGAAGTAACGACAAGTATGGGGTCATTATAGGAGTCGGTTTGGTGAACGGGAGGAAGACCCAATATGTCTTTAGAAACCTTTTTAAGAAAGTTCCGTTCGACTGAGGATGTCTTTTGCTCTCATTTCTTTATTACGATCTTCCATAATATAGACCAAAGATGCAACGTACTTCATGTGCAAGTAAGCATGGGTTATGAGTTAAACCCACTGGCTAGTTTATCGTCATAGATCACCAGGATTTCGTTTGTGTAGAAGGGATAATAAGTGTTTTACTTTAAAACACACATCTTATGCAATTGACTGAAGTAAAAGGTCTTAAGGTTAAGTGGGGATGAGAATGTTTGGAGATATCGGTAGCAAGTAACTCCAAGGCTTAAGTCATGGTATGTATACATATGACTTAGAGATTTATGATTTTTGAATGAATACTTTCTGGAATTCAATATGCGTGTATGATTGTTTACTTGAGAGGTCATAAAGTCATAAACTTGTACACATGTAATCCCGTAACCACGTGAACTTGTAAATTTCATAAATTTCCAAACAAGTGAGCTTTCATACATGTATATTTGAAAACAATGAATTCAACATATCCAGTCTCGAAATAGAAATTTTATTAAAATGGATATATACATCATCAGAACAAAAGTAAATACTACAACGAGCTTTGGTTCATCCAGGTAATCTCTGGGTATTATGACAAAGTCCTTTACATAACTTCCATATTAGAAGTTCCAGACGAAACTCCAGGGTTAGCATCTTCATTTGAGGAAATTTTGTTGGTGATGATTTGTGGACATGTGTTACGAAGATGACTGGGGTCTCCACACTGATAACAATAACGCACAGGAACCTTTACGGTTTGAGATGTAGCAGTGAATTGAGCAAGCACCTTTGTCATAGCTTGAACCATTTGAGGTTGAACTGATTGACGACATGTGCTCATGTGGTGACCATAACGACCACATGTGAGACATTGCCGACAAACCGAATTAGCAGAGTGGTGATACTTGCACGTGTTGCACTCAGGATGAGCCCCGTGGTAGGGTTTCTTTGATGGTGGTGCAACAGAGGTAATTGGTGTAGTAGGGGTAGCAGAAATTGTAGTAAGATGTTTTGCCTTCCTCTTCTTCTTATTAACCTTTTTGGTGGAGACTTTGAGATTTTTAAAACACTGAGGTAGATCATTAGGCCTTTCAAAGTCATTACGCTTTTCAAGGTCGCATGACTTGTAGTGTTTGGAGCATTCGGTGTTTGTGACAGGTCCATACTTGATAGGGTTAACATTAAGAGCTTTTCGAACTAGATCAGTGATAACAGCTGCTATTTGTTGAGCAATCTGTTGGGCTACGTTATGATTTTGGTGATGATTGACGCGATCCATTCTGGAGCAAAAGAAATTATTCACAAGGTAAGGAGTATGACAAGATTGATAATCAAGGTGAGGAAACTTGATGTGATTGAAATCGTAATGTAATGGATATTGAGTTTATGATTAGAACACTAGGGGAATCATTTAAAATCGTAAATTTTGATAAAAGACTGAATCGTAAGTGATTACAAATCATCATTTGACGAAAGATGTGGTAAAGCACAAGAGTTTGATAATTGTGCCGAGTTAAACAAATGAGGATATATTATGAAACAACGAGTCAAGAAAAATATGTTAGATCATTTGATAAATCATGAGATTACAAAACCAAATCATGTTGACTTGTTTAAAACATAATGGAATGGCCTTCATCTCCTGATTAGGAAACTACAACCGTGACTAATCAGAGTAATTGTAATTCCTAGCAACGTTTACCATGGCATGCTTTGGCCTAATAGGTTTCAACACTTTCACTAAAGATTCTTAGATCCAATAATAGGGCAAGATGCCGAGCTGGAACAGAATGCTTAGTTACTGGTGTTTTCACCCTTCCAGTTACTACATGTCTGTTGCTAAAGAATTTAACTCTGACGAGATTTTGATAGATAATTGAAACCCAATATTAAAATATTACATAAATTACTACTTACTAGGAGAGACTAGGAAGCCTCAAGAATTTAAGGAATAAGTGTGTGTGAAGTGTTAAGATGGAGACGAGATTTAAGCAGGCAAGCTTAAGTAGCATCTAAGGACATAGTACAATATTAGGCATTCTAACATGAGTGAATCATGTGGGACACCTATGGTATAGTCTAGGTCATCCAGTTCTAATAACCTAGATCCCTATAGCCAAGGCTCTGATACCAATCTGTCACACCCCAACCGACGGCGGAATATGTCGGGGCGAGACGACTGTCCAGATGCACATGACAACTAGTAATAGTTACCAAATACTTAAACATGCCACTTTTATATATATACAAAGATCCGTACAACAATAAATATAAACATGAAAGCATTGATTAATGTCTTTATCTAGGTCCGCAATCCTATCGTGATCAGTCAAATAATCCAAGTAGTCGTCCTGCAACATGTATAAAATAGAGAGTGTCAACTACAAAAGTAGTTGGTGAGTACACATAGAATTTTATATATATCTAGATAAAAAGCCAACGATTAATGAGGTTAAGTACTTAGTCATAAGGACCATATGAAGAATATAAAATAACTAATCATTCATAGATATAGATGTTGTGTAACCAACCCTAGACTATAAGGAAGCAATCACCTATTTGAAGACAAGATTACGTCTCAATATCCTAGGTGGGTTGTCAACCAATAGATATTCATCTATCATTGTTCCACGGCGAAATGGTTAATGGTACACAAAAGATTTTAGATATGATATAGATAATTAACTAGATGGTGTGTAACCAAACCTAGACAATAAGGGAGCAATCACCTATTTGAGAACAAGATTACGTTTCAATATCCTAGGTGGGTTGTCAACCAATAGATAGATATCTATTATTGTTACCACGGCTCAATGGTTAATGGTACACAAACGATTACAGATATGATATAGATTTGATTCACGATTTATAGATATGACTCACGATTTCCACATACTAAATATTTAACATAGATGCACATAATAAAGAATACACACTTAACATCATAGAATCGCATTGAGTTCGAATAAGGAATAAAGATTTAAGATTTTGATATAGGATATACATGTTGCACCCCAAAATGAGAAAGAAAAAGTGGTTATTAATACTCACTACTCAATTCATCACTTGAAGGAATCACCCTTCTAATAATAACAAGAGTTTATATCGCATAACATCCCACAGTATTAAAAAGGGGGTATGAGTACTCACTTGATTGATAAGTATAGAGCGTGCAAAAGACCACAAGAGTGATGAAAATCTCTGGGATTAACCTAACGATAAGAGCGATCGAAATAAATACAGGATGATGTCATGATTCTATGTTTTTGGTAATTAAATTTGTTAGTTAGAAAAAAAAATAATTTATCTTTTTTGATAAATATATATATTGTCTTATTAGTCTTCCTTGAAAGAAAAGTATATATATATGGGTATATTTTCAAATATATAATAATATATTTATATACATATATATATATATTTCATAAGTTTTCTAAAAAGTTCATAAAAATGTTCCCATTATTTTATGTAAAGTTGCAAAAACACTTATATTTATAATTAAACTTCATAAAATACAAAGTTTTTATAGTTTAGTAAAAATTTTATCATTATCTTTTAAGCTTAATATCAAGTAGGAATCATCATCATTTAGGTTTGGAGGATCAAACTCAAGTAAATCTTCAAGAATTCTAGAGAGAGAGTAGAGAGAGAAAGCTTGTTTACTTGGGTTTTTGGAAGGAAGATGGATGAAATGCAAGCCCTTCTTTGATTTCTTGAATCTTGACCAACAAAGATTGAAATTTTCTTGAGTTTGTTTGAAGGATTGAAGATGATGATGATTGTATGTGTGTGTGGTGAAAATTTTCGAATGAGAGAGAGGGTGGGAGGGGGTTACGGCCGAAATGGGGAGCGAGAGATGAGAGAGTGAAGTGGGTGTGTGTGGTCATGTTATATATATATATGTGTATGTATATAGGTAATCATGACCTATTTACTAGACCTTATTACATGGAAAGCTTACAAGTAAGGGTGGCATTTGAAGAGCAGGATCGAGACAAGTGTTATGCCACCTATATATATATTGTAGTATTAGGTGATTAACAGGTATAATACTGGTAAATCGGGGTATAACAGGTAAATTTTTCGACCCGAAACATAAAAGTAATTACATGAAAATTAATGAAATTTAATTACGCTCGCAATGGTATAATCCAAATTAATTTTTGTCATACTTGATTTACCTGTTATTTTTATAGTACACTATATCTTTTAGACGGATACCGGGTTGATCATAACTTGATTTGTCACCAACGTTTGTTAACGAAATATTTTTCATAACTCAAATAAGCTTGCTGAAATATAACAACAAAGGTTTTAATTACTCCAACGAGATCATTAATATTTTTTGTTTATTTATGTCTTAAGTTAGTACGGTTCTAAAAAAATGCTCACTGATTCATGATCATGATTACACTCCGAATCCGAAAACGGGTCGGGTAAAATACATATGGATTAATCGAAGTGTCACAAGATACATATTATTTTATTATTGTGTGTTACATAATATAAATACACAATGGTGTTTACAACTATGTTGTTCAAAACTAATAACTTTATAAAAATACAATGACCAACAGAAATACAAAATGACGAGATAAAAGACACGATGAAAAGTAAAAAGACACAATGACATACTTGAAAACCCAAAGAGCTGAAAAAACATAAATTTTTTTAGAGTTATGAAGAAAAAAAATTAATGTCGTATATAAAAGTTATGAAACTTTAAAAAAAATAGGGAACCTTGATAAATAGTCAACAAAAGTAGTTAAGACTAAAATAACCTCCAATATTTTTTTTCTCCACCAATTTATCTCAACCATTAATTAAATCTTAATAACAAATCTAATGATCTCAAATCCTTGTAGTCCTTTTTCATTAAATAAACTTTTTACAATAACTATCTCTAAAACGGATAATAATTCTATAAAAGCATGAACACATATATAAAAACGTGTGCACACACGCTTTTATAGAAAATATTATCTGTGTATTATAAAAAACATTAAAGCGGTACTTTTATTTGTTTAGTAAAAGATATTTTACATAGAAACACATTTAAAGAATTCCATTTTATTAGAAGAGGATGGGCAATGGAGGTGGAAGGGAGACAATTCGGGGGAGTTCTCTACTAAATTTGTTAGGACTTTGTTGGCTAAGGAGAGATACACGGGGTCGGATTCGGTTGTTCAAAGGTGTAAATGGGTGCCTCAAAAGGTGGATATTTTTATGTGACGCGTGAAAATGGATCGTATTGCGACTAAGATTGTTTGGCTTGGAGAAACATTGGGGACTGGATCAGATACTGTCCGCTATGCAGGCATGATGACGAGTTGGCTGGTCATATTTTAAGCGGGTGCTTCTTCGCTTTGGTTGTTTGGTAGAAGGTGGCGACGTGGTGCAACATTCCTCCGATATTTGCATTCTCGGTAAATGACCTATTGGATATCCACAACACGATTAATAGGGGGTCAAGCAGAAAGAAGTTCATCCATGCGATTATTTTAACGAGTTGTTGGTGCATTTGAAAAATGAGAAACGATGCAGTGTTTTGTAATAAAACATCTTTGGTGGAGTCGATTTTGGTGATGATTAAGTGCTTCAGCCAGGTGTGGATTATGAGTAGAGCTAAGGTTAGTCCTCAGATGTTGTTAGATTGGAGGATCTGTATTATGTAGTGTGTTTGTTTTTTTTTTCCTTGCTTTAGGTTGTATATTTCTGGTGATGGCGGCTTTATTTCCTTGGTAGAGCCGTCCTTTAAGTGTGAATGAATTCTATTGTTAAAAAAAAACCCCACCCTTCTAGCGTAAAATAATCATTAAGAAACATTAAAAAAAGGAGTATTAATGTGATAAATTTTTTAAAATATAATCATTTTATAGAAAATGATCAATGGTCATTTTATAAAAAATGATCGAAGTTGCTTAATTTGATAAATTTCCTTGAATATACTTTATTATACTATTATGTTAAAACTCATGTATTACATGAGCTGAATAAGTGTAAATTATTATAAACAACAATTTTTGTAAAGAGTTGTGTATTAGATGTCATAAAAATTTGTGAAATAAAAAATAATAATTATTTAAAAATAATAAAGATTAAAATCTTATAAAATTATATTTTATGATAAGATATAATTAAAATCTTATTCTAATTTATTAAGTTTAAATAAATTATTAGAATAAAAAGATTTATATTTTTTATATTCATTTATATGATATAACTATTTAAAGTTATTATGATTTAATAGATACAAAAGTTGGTATTTAATAAAAGATAGATTTTTTTTGAACGGCGATTTCAGTCGAACCTAGCCCCCGGACACCAGCCCGAACTCGAGTGTCTTAACCGTGCCCCGGTCGGCGGTATGTCCCTTTTGGGACAACCAGGACACCACCTCCATACACCATTCTGGGAGAAACTCATCCCCACTTAAGGCCAGGTGGTAAAACTCCCTCCTCTCCAGATTCGAACCCGGGTCTCCCAGAAGGAAGTTGCCCGGACTCTAACCCATCACTGAGATACCATTACGATAAGAGATAGATACGAGAAAAATAAGATTAAAAATAAATTTGAGAGTGACATGTAATAACCATTATAATTATTTATTAGAATATATAGATTTTAAAATAAAATGACAAAAGAAAAAGTATCTATAAATTCTAAACTTTAACTCCAAATAATGTGATAATTTACGACACTCAAATTATAATTAATTTGATGGGACCTTTTTCATTCCGCTAAAATTAAGAGGTTTCACTTTATATTTTTGTCGTACATTTATAATTTAATTGCTTATTTAAATGTAATATTTGACTTTTATAAAGAAAAATATTATTATAAATTTCTGATCAACACCTTTAACTTTCTTTTTTCTTTCTAAACCTAAGACTATTAAATAATGTTTTACACAAAACAAATCTACAATAAAAAAGTAATTTAGAATGTTAACGACCAAACTACATTTAACTTAATAATAGGGGTTGAGATTTGCAGGATTAGGCATGTAAATAAATCGAACGTTCAATAAACAGTTTATGAACAATTGGACGAGAAGTTTGTTTATTTAATGAATGAACGGACGCGAACATAATTTTTTGTTTATTTAAATAATTGAACAAACATGAACAAATGTCTCATTCGTACATTTACGTTCGTGAACGTTCGTTTATTTGTGTTGGTTTTTTTTCTTTGTTTAATTTTATTAACTTAATAATATAAAAAATCGTATTAATCAAATATTTAAACTTAGGGTATTAACCCTCACAGTAGGGTTTCATTTCATATTTTTCATCTGACGTCACAGACCACAACATCACTCCCACTCGATTTTCTCTAGGGTTTAAACTTTCAATTTCGGTCACTACTGCCATTCCATCTCCAAGATCTTCATTCTTTTCGTTTGCTAATGTTAAGTTTACATTCTATATCATCTATTCTTAATTAGATTCCCTTGTGAAGATTTCATCATGACATCGACTTTTTCCAGAGACTTGAACCTTGTCAGAACGGCATTTGTTCCAGCGACTTTATATCATTTTTGTATCAGTGATTGTTTACAATAAGCAAATGAGGCGTATATTGTGTTCTGTCATTTATGGTCCATCGTTTATATTGTATCAGTTGTTTGTTTAAACTGCTCTCACTTAATAATTTTTAGTAAGGTTTTTATGATTGAACCGACTTATTTCATTTCTATATGATTGAATTTTATCTTTTTATTTAGTATGTTTAGTTTGTTAATTGTTGGAAACCAGATGTGTTCGTTTAAATGTTGGAATAAATTATAAACATTTGAACAATTCATTTAGATGTTTTTCTTAACTATTGATATTATTGGAAATCTGCGTTCGTTTATATTTATGTTCGTTTATGTTCATTAACCATTCGTTTATACTTTATCGAACGAACACAAACATGTTTATTTCCTTAATGAACGAACACGAACACGAAAAAATATGTTCGATTAATGTTTGTATTCGTGTTCGTTCGGTTTACTTACAGACCTATGCGTGATAGTCGATTGTTTAAGGCTTAGGCTATCGGTAATGGTAATACTGTAATATTTCAAACCACATTTTTTTCTGCCACATTATTGACATATCATTACTTCTCACTTTCACCACTTTACCCACATGGCCATGTAATATCCACGACACATCACCCTTCACTTTTCTTTTATTAATATTGATTTAATAAGATCTAAGAGAGGGGTTAGATTTAGAGAGATAAAGACAACGGAGGGATCACCGCATATGGATGAAAAAGTGAGGTGAATCGAAGGGGATAATGGTGTTCCCGCACTAGGCCACAAGCCGTGTCATGAAGGTCACACATCATGACTGTGGTATTACATATGCCCTTAATGTTTTAGGCGGCTCAAATATATTTCTTTTTGTCTATGGATATTATGTGTCCATTATTATATTTAAAAAAGATTTTCATTTATTAGTTACACATATGTTCTTGAATCTTCTCAGGTCCAATAAGTTAATAAACATTATAATCTAATTAGGCAATAGCATGTTTTAGAGACGCCAAATAAGTTTTTTTTCCGCCAATATAAGTTAATAAAAGTTTTTGAACTCAATAACTTGTTATACATGGCCTATTAATCCAATTAAGTTAAAAATAATAAAATCAACATGCCATTAACATCTTAAACTAATAGACCCGCGCACCACTCGACATGCCCCTTGCAAAATCAAAATTTATAATTGACAATAATTTTGGACTATTTGAAAAATCACAATCGACAATCACCAATTTTGTAACAAATTTTTTTGATTTAAACTCCTTTTTGGCTGTTTGTAAATCATGATCAGCAAAATCCTTTTTACGGTTTCAAATCGTTGACAACAATCACCATGTTCCACAAACGTTAATCATGCCTAATGTCTCCCATGTTTAAATTTATCTAATTTTGGTTTAAAAGTGACTTGATCTTGTTAAAAAATCATAAAAGTTGTGTTTTGAACTTTTTTATAAATGTAAGTTTATATTTTAAGGTCCATTTTATTAGTCATATAGAATATTGGAATTTGAGAGACAACCCTATAGAGTATTCTTGAAACTTTATATGAGTCAAATCGCTTGAGCTAAAGGACAGGTAGGTATTATCAAGTTGATTACGAATGAGTTCAAAAGAAAAGTTTACAAGCCATAGTTAGTTGGACAATTCTCTCCATGAAATTTGAAACATCACAAAAAGTTCCATCTTTGTTTATATCTTTTATTGTAGTTTAGGTCCCCATTTCTATTAAAATTATGTCTCACAAGTACAGCTCTAAACAAACCGAACAAAGTCTTGTTAATGTTCTTTTGTTAAGCATTAAATGTGTTCACGAATGGTTAATAAACACATAACGAACGGAATCATCTTAAACAAATATATATTTAAACACTTGACATTAAAATTATAAAAATAATTATCCAAAACAGAACATAAGTTGAAATTAATAATCATAGACATATTTAATTTAACAAAGATGTTAGTTTTTAATGTTAATTTTAATTAACATCTTACCTAACATAAACAATAACATTACCAAACGTTCACAAACACAAATGAATTGACGCAACATTTGTTCATGTTCGTTTGCTTAACTAAACGAACAAAATTTCGTGTTCATGTTCGCTGAACGTTAGGTTCGTTTACAAGTCTACTCACAAGTGTCATTTCATACTTTATAAACATATTTTCTTATAATTTATTTAAAACAGAACTATCATACAAAACTTAGGTTGTTCGCAAATTTCGAACATCTCTTCAATCCAGCCAAGACTGTCTTCATGATCCCGTCTTCTCAGATGCCAACCGCCTCAATCAGCCGCCTCAACTATTCATAGTCGGACTACTTTTTGACATCGATTCACTCTCCAATCAGTCCAGTCCAGTCCAGACTTCAAAACATTAGTGCACCGTATAAACACTAAAATGCCGTTCAAAAAAAATATAAACACTAAAATAGCATTAGACTTGATAGGCTTTGATGACTTCATATATTAGGTTATGTGTAGTCATAACCTCTTAGAGGGGGGTTATACGACAGGTGTCGGTCACATCATCAAGGGGCTTTATAACTGAATTTGTGTGTAGTCTTAACCCCCCATAACGCCCCTCTAATGATTACATAAATATATTATTCTATTTATAATAAGACACTCAAATAAACCTACCCAATAAAAAAAAGAAAAAAAAAATCAATGAATGAAAGGGGGAGTGGCGCCATGTGCTTAACGCCGGGGACGATTTTGGCTAAAATGGTGCCGTGGGGGGTGGAGGATGGGCGCCATAGAAGCGTCATCTTAATGCTTTTTGGAAGAGATAGCGCCTACTACACAACCTTATTAACCACTTTCAACCAACACTTTGTTTCACTTTATTAAATAATATATATTATCGTTTAACAAAATTCACGGCGGCTATGATTAGGCCACAATCAGTGGCGGAGCTTGAGAAATTACAGAGAGGGGACTGAAAGTCACGCGACCTAACTCTTTTTTCTATCACTATGTTTGAAGGTATGTGTTTGGATTGGCGATCCGGTTTCGGTTGGATCAAACAATAAAAACTATGAATACCTAATTTTTCTTCATTAATTCAAATTACCGTTCTTACAAATAAAAAAGCTATAGATTTTGTAAACAAAGACCTAAAATATTTATGATTATGTGAGAGAAACGATCAGTACCTGAAAGAAGAATTAGAACCCAACCCGACGTCATTTAAGTATTAGACTAGACTGTAGTTAGTTATTAGTAGAGGTAGCCAATGTGTAAATTTGTATTCTATATATTGTATCATCGATAATCAATAGAGATCATGGAAATTATCCCAAAATAACATGGTATCACAGCCTACTGATCTCTCCTAATTTTTTGCCCAACCCTAGCCGCCCTCCCACTCCTCCTCTTACTGCCGTCACCTTTCTTCCACCGTCCCCATCCCTTTTCCGTCCATCTCCTTCCTCTTTTTCCTCATGGGTGATAAGAACACTCCTTCTCCCTCACCACTCCATCCCGCCGTCACCGTAACGAACATCAAAAACTTCGTTCCGGTCACTCTCGAGATGGATAGCGGCCAATATACGTCATGGGCGGAGCTCTTTAAAATTCATTGTCGGGCATTTCAAGTTCTGGACCACATCATCTCCCCACCATCGGCTTCTTCGTCTGCACGATCTGATGCCGACCTATGGAATCGCCTTGATGCGATTGTGATCCAATGGATCTACAGCACCATTTCTAATGACCTCTTGAACACAATTCTCAAAACTGATGCCACTGCACAACAAGCTTGGGACGCGCTGGCCGGAATCTTCCAAGACAACCAAAACCAACGCGCAGTTTATCTCGAACACAAGCTGGTCACGACGAAGCTTTCTCATTATCCCAACTGCTCCGCCTATTGTCAAGCCCTCAAGATGCTTGCCGATCAATTGGCGAACGTCGGCGCAGAAGTCTCTAACCAGCGACTCGTGCTACAACTTATTGCCGGATTACCGGAATCTTACGAGGGTATCGCGATGATGATTCAGCAAACCAATCCCTTACCTTCATTTTACGAGGCTCGTTCGAAACTGATCTTGGAGGAAACCAGGAAGCAGAACCAATCCACGGCGGCTGCCGTCACCGCCGGAGCCGCTTTCCATGCACACCTTTACCGTGATCAGCCCATGCTACGTCCCGCAAATCAACAGTATGATTACAACACCTCGCGTGGCGGATCTTCTCGTGGGCGCGGTGGTTCCGGACGCGGTCGTGGTGGTCGATTTCGCCAGAATCGCCACTCCCGCGGTGGTGGAAATTCGGGTGCATCACCTGGGGGCTATCCTCGTGGAAACTGGAACACAGCCGTCGCAGGCCCCAATTGGGCTCACCCAGGTCAGGCCTGGTCCTCTCTTCCACCCACCACCGCCCAATACTGGGCCCAACACCCACCCACTCACTCTGCCCAACAATGGCCCAACAACCCACCCTGCCCCTACCCCACGATGACTCCACAGCCCAGCAGGCCCACTTCGGCTGGCATACTTGGACCCAGGCCCAATGCCCCTTTTCCACAGCAGCAAGTGTACGCAGCCACTGAACAACAATTCACTCCTACCGACATCGATCAAGCGTTCGCGGGGTTATCGTTACAGCAGCCTCCGGACTCGGGTTGGTACCTCGATAGCGGTGCTTCGTCCCACATGACTAATAATCCAGGTAACTTTAAATCTTATATCAATAATGGTAATCTTCGGAACATTGTTGTAGGTAATGGCGCTTGCATCCCAATCCAAGGCATCGGTAACCAAACCCTTCACTCCCCTTATCCTCCTCTCAACCTTAATCATGTTCTTTACGTTCCAAATATTGTCAAAAATTTATTATCCGTCCGTCGGCTAACCACCGACAATAATCTAACCATTGAATTTGATCCTTATGGGTTTCTTTTGAAGGATTTTCAGACTCGGACCCCTCTCCTCCGATGCAATAGTGTGGGTGATCTCTATCCTCTCAATTTTCAGTCTGCTCAACTCACGAGTGCTTCCGCTTTCGTTGCTACAACTCAGGACCTTTGGCATTCTCGCTTGGGACATCCTGGATCGCACCTTTTATCATCTTTAAATAAATTTTTGTTTTCTCGTAATGTAATAAAGCACTCGCCTTTGTCGAGTTGCCAATCTTGTGTTTTGGGCAAACATACTAGACTTCCTTTTTTATTTATCAAACAATGCTACTACTTCTCCGTTTGATATTGTGCATAGCGACCTATGGACTTCCCCGATTACAAGTACGGGTGGTCATCGCTACTACTTATTGTTTCTTGATGATTTTTCTAATTTTCTATGGACCTTTCCACTTGCTAATAAAAGTCAAGTTTTCTCAATTTTTCTCTCCTTCTATAATTATGTCAAAACTCAATTTTCTATTTCTATAAAAAGTCTTCAATGTGATAACGGTGGAGAATACAACAATAAAACCTTCCAAGAATTTGCTACAACCAATGGCATGATCTTTCGTCATTCATGTCCTCACACGTCGTCACAAAATGGTAAAGCCGAGCGGAAAATCCGCTCCATCAATAATGTAATGTGAACCATTTTACATCATTCGTCCATGCCACTTAATTTTTGGCACCATGCTCTCGCTCACACTACCTACCTTCAAAATATCCTCCCATCACCTCTTCTCAAATTTCTATCACCCACTCGGGTTCTCTATAACCGACAACCTTCCTATTCTCATCTCCGGGTTTTCGGCTCACTTTGCTTTCCTCTCTTCTCGTCCAATACCATCCACAAACTTGAACCTCGTTCAACTCCATGTGTCTTTCTTGGCCACCCACCTTCTCACCGTGGGTACCTCTGTTACGATCTCTCGTTAAATCGCATCCTCGTCTCCCGCCACGTCGTATTTGATGAAACAAATTTTCCTTTTTCAAATCTCCACTCTTTCCCCCCAAAATACGACCTCCTTGACTGCCCTCCCCATCCTTCGGTGTGGACCACTCCTAGTCAACCTTCCCCAACAAACTTCCCCCGTCAACCCTCCCCAACAAACTCCCCCAGTCAACCCTCCCCAACAAACTCACCCCCCATTTCTCCTCTTACGTCCACGTCACCCCCACCCCATGCAAATGTCACGCCAAACTCTCCTTCTCCTACGTCCCCCTCAACCAACCAGTCCCCTTCACCCATCTCACCTCCACCCAACACTTCCCCTTTCACATCCTCACCTGCTTCGTCTAACATCCCTACCCCACCACCCCTTCCCCCAACTCGCACAATGCATACACGAAGCATGTCCGGGATCACCAAGACCAAACAACCATTCAACCTCCATGTCTCTACCTCCCTATCTCCTTTACCCCGTAACCCAATCGATGCTCTTAACAACCCGGATTGGAAGCACGCCATGCTCGATGAGTTCCGTGCTCTTATTGACAATAAGACTTGGGTCCTGGTTCCTAGACACGCGGGGATGAATATTGTTCGTAGTATGTGGGTGTTCAAACACAAAATGAAATCCGATGGAACTTTAGAGCGCTACAAAGCTCGATTAGTGTGCGATGGACGTTCACAACAAGTGGGGATAGATTGTGGGGAAACTTTTAGCCCGGTCGTCAAACCGGCAACGATTCGTACGGTTCTTACATTGGCAGTCCATAAAAATTGGCCCATCCATCAACTCGACGTCAAAAACGCATTTCTCCACGGCGAGCTTAATGAAACAGTGTATATGCACCAACCGGCAGGTTTTAGACACGGCCAGTTTCCCGATCATGTCTGCCTCCTCAAGAAATCTCTTTACGGCTTGAAACAAGCACCGAGGGCTTGGTATAAACGATTCGCTGACTACGTCACACGCATCGGCTTTCGTAACAGCATGTGTGATCACTCATTATTTACCTATCATCGAGGATCGGATACCGCCTATATTTTGCTCTATGTCGACGACATCATCCTCGTCACCTCGTCCGATAGTTTACGGGCCACTTTCATGCATCTTCTTGCCACCGAGTTCGCTATGAAGGATTTGGGTCCGATCAGTTTCTTCTTAGGGATCGCGGTACAACGCACAGATTCTCAGGGCCTTCTTTTATCTCAACAAAAGTATGCTCTTGATCTACTCCAGCGTGCCGGTCTCGCAAATTGTAATCCCGCGGTGACTCCCGTCGATACTAATAGCAAACTTAGCATCAACAGTGGCATCCTTCTCGACAATCCAACGGAATATCGGCAATTGGTTGGCGCTTTGCAATACCTCACCCTCACCCGGCCGGATATTAGTTACGCGGTGCAACAAGTTTGTATGCACATGCATGCTCCACGATCTACTCACATGAACGCACTGAAGCGAATCTTACGCTACATACGGGGTACCTCCGGCTACGGGTTATCTATTCAGCGCTCCACACACCACTCTTTGATTGCGTATACGGATGCAGATTGGGCAGGGTGCCCGGATACCCGACGTTCGACCTCGGGTTATTGCGTTTATCTCGGTGACAACCTCATCTCCTGGTCATCAAAACGCCAACCCACCGTCTCTCGCTCGAGTGCCGAAGCAGAATACCGAGCCGTCGCTAACGTTGTTTCAGACACCTGTTGGATTCGCAACCTCCTCTGCGAGCTTCGGTGTCCTCCGACGAAGGCCACCTTGATCTATTGCGATAACGTTAGCGCCGTCTACCTTTCCACGAACCCAGTTCAACATCAACGCACCAAACACATCGAGATCGACATTCATTTCGTTCGGGAAAAGGTAGCAAGAGGCCAAGTTCGAGTTCTTCACGTGCCTTCACGCTATCAGATAGCCGACATCTTTACAAAGGGACTACCTCGGGTTTTATTTGATGATTTTCGTTCCAGTCTCAACATCCGTGATCCTCCCGTTTCGACTGCGGGGGTGTATTAGACTAGACTGTAGTTAGTTATTAGTAGAGGTAGCCAATGTGTAAATTTGTATTCTATATATTGTATCATCGATAATCAATAGAGATCATGGAAATTATCCCAAAATAACATTAAGAGCTTTGAATTCATCGATTATGCAGTTCGAATCAGACTTTTCAGCCGTTTCTTTCTCTACATAAATCACCAAGCTATCCACGACATACTCATTTGACATCTTATTGCGAAGGCGATTTTTGAATATTTTTGTTGCTGAAAATCCCCTCTTTGTTGTTGCAGTTGAAACTGAAAGTGTCAAGATTAACCGAACCACTTTTTCAACCAGATAATATGTCTCACGTTTCTGAGTTTTCACAATACAGATCAGAACTAGTTGAGACCTCACTTAGCTTGGTGTTCTTTGTCATTTCAACCTTAAAAACTTTCCATTGATATCAATCATATCATAACTGAGTCCTCTCCTACTTCGTGAAATCTTCAGAATAATACTTCTCAACAAGAACACAAAGCTGCTCTCTTTTTGGGGGCTCCTGGTTTGATTTCTTTTACTAATGAGGTTAATTGGTAATTGGTTTTGCACTTTTGTCGCTTGTTTGAATTGAGGTTCTGTTGTTATTTACTAAATGGACACTCATCGTAAAATCTCATATTTTCATGGGCTCTTTACTTTAGTACACTTTAAAATAGGACCCTGATCTTAAAATTCTTTTTTATAAATTACACAAAGTTTATATATAATTTATCGAATGGGGGCCGACTAAATACATAAAAAAAAACTGAGTGTGACCAACTCAATACATATAATTTTTTTGATGAATAACACATATATTCAGGACTTTTTAGTGAAAAACGGCAAAGACCGGGACCCCCTCTGGCCCCAATGAAGCTCCGCCCTTGGCCACAATATAACACGTATGACATAATAACAACTTAAAGGCCATAATATGGGGCCTTGATAATATCATTCGCTTTTATACAATAATAACCCCTCCACTTTCTTATGTTCATGTTTATCCCCTTAACTTGATTTTGTAACAAAAATCATTTTTTTATTTTCCAAATTTGTCTCTTTTGTTTGTACAACGATGACTAAAAGTAGCATCCTCAATTTCAGTTTTATTCTTTATTAAATTTGGGAGATTTTGGACTCCAACCTCCCTCGATCACCCACCTCACTATCCCCTGTTTCATGCGCTATGATTCCTACTGTCCCCTTCTTACCATCCCAATAAAAAATCACAAATATATTTATTTTTTAATATAATTATTATTATTGGTTTTAATGTTTTTTAAGCTTTAATAATGTTTTTAAAACATGCAACATTTTAAAGTCCGTTTTGTACCGGTTGGTTCGACTAGTTGAACCTACTACCGAAGGTTAAACCGGTTCGGATGTATCCGGTTTAGTCTAATACTAAACTAATCTTTTACTCGACGGTTTTTATGGTTTAATCGGTCAAAACCTGAACCGGGCCGCTAATTGAAAAGGGGATTAGACTTTAAGAAAAAAAATTATACTTGTGAATTTGATGAACTTGTATAAATATTGATTACTTTTTATTAATATACGATTTGTTATTTGATTATTTATTAATTTATAAAGAATGACACATGAAACGATAAAGGTATTTTTGTAATGTGTGAGATGAAATATTAGTGGCCACTTTGTTCCACGCATGTATAGCATATTTTTTGCAACCTACCACTAAAAATATTCATAAAAGGTGTACACGCAAACATATTTCCCTCAAAATTAGTCATTATTCTATATTTTTGGTATCTTTAAGGATTGGATAATTTTATGTATAATCAATCTCCTTTTATAGAAAACTTTGGCATCGACATGCACACATCTTTAAATATTATTTATTTATTTTAATTTGTCTTTCTCTAATGTTAGGTAAAACATTAGTATTTTGGAGGATAGGTAGAACACAAAACAATAAAATAATTATAAATGATTTTTTTCCTTAAACAACAAACTTTTTGTTCATCATAAGGTTTAAAGGAGTATTACTTGAAAAGACCGTTTTATCTAAAATCAGGATACTATTAGGACAAAGACACTTTGATAATAAATAATAAAAATATAATACACGGCCAAAGTGATACACGACAACAGATTCATGTATACATAGATAACCAAAGAGTCGAAGACAAGGCACGAATTCAATCTACCTCCAATAAAACTTGATTCATCTCCGCCTTTTACTTTCGAAAATTCATCTGAATATATACACTAACACGAATTAGCTTTCACTAAATGAGTGCACCTCCAAGTAGTAACCCTTATCATACATATAACTAACTTGTTTACCGTCACGGGTTTTGTAACCATTACCAGACGAGTAACTAACTCGCATACATCATGGTTATATTTCATATATACTTTGGGTATCCAACCAGTATTCACCCTGGTTATATAACCCATATCCCTCGGGATAACTTTTTTGTATCCCTCATGTAACTAACTCGTATCTTTCGAATAACCCAACTATATACAGTGGCGGACCCACTAAAGGCCCAGGGGTAGCGCCCGCTACCCCTGATATTCTTTCCTGGATCCGCCACTAACTATATACACCCCATAACCTACTTAGAGGTCATTGGACTTTAGAGAGGAGGAATTATAGAAGAAGTAGTTGAATGAGAGAGAGAAATATAATCAATAGGACTAAGAGTATACACATCCATACATGGTTGTTTAACAACTTGTCAACTTTGGTCTCCCAATTTCAAGATTAACTATTTGGCAATTTTAGTCACACATGTTTCCCAAAAACATGATCATTCTTAAAGTAAACAACTAGGTATGATACATTCTTATCTCATCTTTTGACTCCTAAGACTGTCAGAAGTCAGAACCCCCTTTATATATGTCTCCATTGGATATTGACTTGATTAATCTCTTTGTTACGTAGCTTATTGACTTTTGGATCAAATATTGAACATAAGGGAGATGTGAGAAAAAGAGGAGGGTATGATACTATGATCTTTAGGTTACAAAAAATCACACAATAAAAGTGAGCCACCTGAGAGAAAAAGATAAAAGAGGATTTGAAGCCCTCAAGCTTTAAATTGTTTGGGTGGTTGTTTTCTATAAACTTTTCTTCACATACATAAAAAAACACGTTACATAAGACGCCAATGTGTTACTCAGTCATCAAAATGTGAAATTTTCCAAACGGCTTTAGTGGTCATTTCACAACAGTCTATTATTTTTACTTATGATTGAAATATGTTTATTTTAAGGAAAAATGAAATACGAATAAATAATGGCCAATTTGCAATAGTTAAGATTATTAAAATTAATAAGTGATTTTTGAGAAAAAAAAAGGTGTTCTCTAAATTTAAGTGAGTTGTAAAACTTAGGCTGGGCGTAGTGGGTTCGGCTACCCACTCCGGCTTCTTCGGTTACCGCAACTACACGACCGCCGATTGTGCGGCTACTTTGAACAACAAACGGTGATGGCTACTTGTTGCCGGTGGAAAGAAATTGAAGCCGTCCATTTTGAAACAATTTTGAAGTTCATTTATTGATTTTGGCACTAGATGACAAAACTAAGCTACTACATATTCATATTTTTATATATTTTATACAATTCTACTTCTACCCACAAAATTCTATCACTCTCTCTTATAATTCTTCAAAATTCTACTTCACTTCTATTTTTTATCTTAGCACTCTCTTAATGGTTAATACCACTTCTACTTCTATCTCCAAATTCTACCACTCCTCACCTTTAAATATATAGATTTCCGTACGGAAGCTAGAAACACAAATGTAAAAAAGGGAAAACAATCGATTCCGTCAGGTTCATAATCATTGTGTTTATACACTTAATCAAACCTTTAACCAGTAAAAGCTGATATTAACTTACTTTTACATGTGACTCCACCTTTTATAAAGAGATACATATAATATTTGATTGTGGCTTTATTATAATAATAATAATTACTACTTATTATTATTATTATTACTATTATAAACAATGATATGCTTAAAGTGCTTTCTTGTGAAGCAAAATTTTACAAAGTCGCCAGCATAATTAATGTCATAATATTATAGAGTTGAGGTGATGAATGAAGATAACCTTTTGTATATATATGTTTTTGGTGCATAAAACCTTTTGTTAATCTGTAAATATTAACGAAAGATTTATATTAATAAATAAAAGATAGATTGGATTTTAATAATCCAAACTATGACCTATTGGCCGATAATAATCTAAACTATGACCTATTGGCCGATAATAATCCAAACTATCAGTTTGGCCAGCACAAGTCTCAACTTTCATTTTCGTTATCGGGAGCAATACAAGTAGCATAATTATCATCATACATGTACACTTGATTTTTGGCTCGTAATGATGAATCTAAACAAAATAAAAAAACATAAAAGCAAAAACAAACGAAAACATGTGTAAATTATGAGTAAATATATGATGTTTCAGGACTAAGACTGCTGCTGATAACAAAAATGAAAGGTTAGGACTGCTGCTGGCTAAACTGATAGTTTGGATTATTATTGGCCATTGGTCATAGTTTGGATTATTAAAATCCAATTTGCCTAAATAAAATTTCTGAGACTCACTTCTGCTTTTGATCAAATAATTCGATCTAAATTTGGGGCTTTTTACAAGCTTTTGATCAAATAATTCGATCTAAATTTGGGGATTTTTACAAATAAAAAGTAGTTGAGGAAAAGGGAATTGGACACACCTGTAGAGGGTTGTTTATAAGTTGAGCAGAGCCGAGTTGATGCCAACTAGTGCTCAACTCGGTTTGTAAATAAACCGAGCCAAGTTGTCTCATAAGTTGATTTAGACCTAGTTTTTTCAAATTCTTTTCGATTGAGTTTCGAGTCCGTGATATTTGAACATCGCTAGACTTAGAACTAATAAGTGGGCAGCAATAGTATTGAGAATGTAACTAAAACTAATGCATAAATTAATTTACATATAACTATTGGGGTTTTTCAATTAGCGTGGCTCTTAATTATTATTAATTAAGAATGCAAAAAGGCTAAATGAAATGTTAGGCTTACTTTTATGTATAGACTAATTATTAATTATTAATTATTAATTAATAAGGTAATATAAGGGTATTCAAAACCAAATAAATATATATGATATATTAAATTTATAATAATTTGAGCCAAACGAACAAGTTAACGAGCCAAATCGAGCTGAGCTAGGACTAGCTTGTGCTAGACACGTTTTCAAACAAAGTCGAGCCAGTTTGGCTCATTTAGAACCAAAGCGATTTCGAGCGAGTTTTTACCGAGTAAACTTTAAGCAAGTTTCGAGCTATTTAAACAACCCACACACACGTTTAAATGTGTATAAAGTGAGCTATTACCACTTGAATAATCACAATTTGTTATTATAACCTAGGATATGAAGTTTAATCACAAATCCAACACTCATATTCCTTATCCTCTTTTTTTATCCTTTTTTGTGAAATATATATTTCCTTAAAACAGCTATTACAATGAAGTGGAGGGTACACAGACAACATACGACACCGCAACCCAACACTTCTATTCTCAATCCTACTGAAGACGAAGCTTTGTGCCTTAGGGGACGACACATTACTATGCAGGACCCGTTGAACCCTATTCAGAAATTCAACCGTCTCCGAGGCTAGGAACCTTGATGTATCAAAAGCAAAATGGATAAACATGTGTTGCTTCTCGAGACACCCACCGTGTTAGTGGCTAAAATGTCACAAGAAGAGAATCGGTCCTATGGGTGGAGACCCCTTTGTTGGATTCTAGTATTGAAACCCGAAAACCGAGTGTTTTGGATTATAGATAATGGGTTGATGACGCATTGGGTATCTCAGTGGCTTGAAACCTTAATACATGAGTTAATAAGTCCCTGGGAAGAGACCCTTGTATTGGAACATGATTTTTGGTTGTCGGTTTTACAACGGAATTAAGTTGTGGACATTTTGGGAATAACCGGGACTTGTAACTTTGTATTGGAGTGGCCTCAGAGCCTAAATTTTTGATAAATGCCTACTGGAAGTGTTTGGAACAAAACCGCGTTGTCGAGACAAGCTAAGATTGAAAATTGGAAAAAGTCCACCAAAAGACAAAATAGTCGATGCGGACCGCATGGGGTTTGTTGGTTCGATCGCGGTACGCATTGCCTGGAAAGTCAGAATGGTTCGCTAACCATCCATGCGGACCGCATGGGTTGTCTTCTGGTTCGTTCGCAGTCCGTATGGGTCCCTTGGCAGTTTTGGTGATTTTGTTTGTTTTGTGATTTGAGAAATATCGAGCGACTCAGTTTGGTTCTAATTACGAGTATGTGGGTTCCAGTAGTGACGTTTCACTACTCGGTTGGGCCCGATGATCTCATCGAGTGTTTTTTGTTCGCTCGGTACGTTCCTGGGAATGTTGTTCAACTTCCCGTTTGTTTGTGGATTGTTGCTGCTAATTATTTGTACATTAGTAATCATGGATAGGTTCTGATATATATATATATATATATATATATATATATATATATATATATATCATTATAATAGACTTGCAACTGTGATAAACCCGGACGCTTGGATTCTCGCACCCTGTGACGCTTGTTTGATCCACCATTTGATAACCTATGAGTTGATAGCTTTTCCCCTACTTTAACTTTTTAAGGTTTTGGGTTGTACATGACCAATGTCAAATTGTTACTTGTTTGTTTGTTACTGTGCTTAGGTATTTGTTACCGTGTTATAAATTTAAACTCGCATGTTACGAGACGTTCATGTTGATTAATATGGTTAATTTGGGTCTGAGTGTTTGGCCACAAAGACATATATTGCACAAATACAGTTGTAGAGGTAGATCAAGGTATCTCGTACCCGTTTGTTGGACCCATTAGGGGTTGGGTGATGGCGTATATGCCTAGTCCAAAAAGGGATGTGTGCGGCCGTAGGATCGTACCCCCGGAGTGCTGGTTTAACCATAGGAATTTATATCAGGCACAGTGTTATACTTGATTCAAACACGCTACGACTCACCAACAACTTTTGTTGTTGCGTATTTTTTGTTCATGTGCAGGTAAGTGAAGCTGTGGTGGATGTCACGTTTGGATTAGGGACGAGATGGATTTATATTTGTTGGGGGTTATTTTGTTGACTTTTGGATTTGTTCCTCGTCATGACCATCTTTTGTTGTTTGTATGTTCCTTGACCATGCTGGTAGCCTTAGGTTTTGCCTGGGCGTAGACTTATGTTTAACACTTAAGTCTTAATGTTTAAGTTCCTTATGGTTTGTATTTGATTTTGTATTGGACGGGTCGTCCGTTTGTGTGTGTTGACCTTATGATCTTACATCTATATGTTTGCTTTCGTGTGTTCTAATATGGGCGGCGGGTCCCACGTCCTCTCCCCTGCGCCTGGCAGGGCGCTGCGGGGCAACGTGTGACAAATAGGTACGCGCATGGAGTTATCTACTCGAGAGGTTGTAAAGTTGTAAGCTCGTACACATGTAATCCCGTAAACATGTGGACTTGCAAGCTCATAAATTTCCAAACGAGTGGACACCTAGACGCACATCTCTTGAAAATACACGAGCATGCTTAAAACGAAAACATTCAAAATGGACAATTCAGAAACTTTTATTAAAACGGACAATCATGTGCAGATAGACTCCTAAACCCACTAATGTGCCCATTTTTTGTCACGTATGCATGTAATCCGGTAACCATGCAACTTGTAAACTTGTGAACCCATCAATGAGCACTTACCCAATATACACACGACGTTATAGATGACAATAAGATGAGGACGCTTCAGATATTAAGAGACAAACACATGATTAGAAACATAAAAGCATGACCGACATAGGCGGATAAAACTTTAAACATCAACAGAAGGAAGGTGAATGTGTGACAAAAATCCCAACGATCAATCAACATATGGTTCTACAAACAATACATGGATTTGGAGCTCTAGGAAAAGCACCAAGGTTAACATAGCCATTGACAAGGGTGTTAACGATGACTAACGGCGATATGCGTGAGAAAAATGACCGAGGATTCCAAAATGATAACAAACATACACAGGGGCAAAACAAACAGATGCACAAAAAGGTGAAATCCGAGGTAAGGCTCCTCAACTGTGCAAGCAATGGGGGTCACGTTGCGGTCGCTACAACGATAAAAGTGACCTGAGCCGAGAAAATGGAGAAAAGAATCATGAGATGAAACATGGCTAAAGATCAATTTGAGGTCAAAAGAGAGAGGCGTCATGTTGAATACTTGAATCTGAGTATCACGAGGCGTCCAAATGAAATAAATCAAATTGGAGTACCAGGAAATGACAAACCAGAACAAATGGAATCAGAGCATCATGAAACGACATATAAAAATAAATCATAGGATAACAAAAATTATTGAATATCGTTAAATCACTGAATCATAAAACAAGAAGTCAAGTTAATAATCGATTTAAAACACGAGGGGTCAAGTGAAAAACATGTGCATTAGTGAACCGTGAGGTAGTGTAATTTAGAGCATCATAAATCATCTTGAAACGTAATAACGCATAAAACACAAAATCGATCAATTTTTGCAAAAACATATCGGAACGGTCCTCATCTCCCGATTGGGAAACTACAACCGCGGATAATCAGAGTTCTTTACGATCCTAACGGTAATTGACATGCTTTGGCCTAATAGGTTTTGGCACTCTCATCGGGGGTCCCAGGTGAGCGTTCGGGTCTGTCAGAAGATTCGAATTTATACGCAACGCTTTTCGTGACAGAGACCCCAACTACCGGTGCTATCACCCTTCCAGTTACTACATGTCTACCGCTAAAACCCTAACTCTGACGAGATCATAAAATCAAGAAAATCAATTTCCTAATGTGACAACCCGTATTTTCCAGGTATATTTTAATATATTAATTATGTGCAATTAGTT
>JBCNJP010008218.1:0-14504 GCA_039602395.1 Deinandra increscens subsp. villosa
ATATACTTCGTGTAGGATCACAGTTATGAGTGAAATGGAGGTCTGCTATGGTTCATTGAAAATGTGTATGTTATTATAGATGAAAACTAGTTAACCGTCCTGAAGAACTTTAGAAATCTAGTTTATCCGGTTTATCCTAAAGAACTCTAGTTCATCCTCTCTCAATACTCATGAACTCTTCTTCCTGAGGAATTGTAGTTCATCCGGTTTTGTTCTTCTTCCAATTTAGAAGTAAAATTTATCCTGTTTATAAATCATCTTATCTGGCCCACCATATAAAAATGCCAACATATACTAACATAACATATGAATATATATACTTCATGTAAGATCACAGTTATGAGTAAAATAGAGTCTCCTATGATTCATTGGAAATATGTATGTTATTATAGATGAAAACTGATTACACATCCTGAAGAACTTTAGAACTCTAGTTTATCCAGTTCATCCTTAAGAACTCTAGTTCATCTTCTCTCAATCCTCATGAACTCTTCTTCCTGAGGAGTTGTAGTTCGTTCGGTTTTGTTCTTCTTCCAATTTAGAAGTAAAATTTATCCTGTTTATAAATCATCTCATCCCACCATATCAAAATGCCAACATATACTAATTAACATAGCATATGAATTTATACTTCATGTAAGATCACAGTTATGAGTGAAATGGAGGTCTGCTATGATTCATTGAAAATGTGTATGTTATTATAGATGAAAAGTGTATGAATAAAACTGTAACAACCATCATGTTAACATACAAACTGGAAAAACTTATGCAATTGTACACAAATACAGGGATCAACTCTTCTTCCAGCCAAGTTCATCCGGTTCCCATCTTGTTCTCCTCTTCAATAGCTTGTAACCGAAATTTGGCCTTATGAAATAGGAGACTGTCATGAAAGGTCCGTGTCATTATTCTGCTCTCAGTATCACCAATCCTGACAATATCTCGTATCTCAGCTTCAGAAAGCCCATTTAGAGCATCTTCTAAGCTTCTAATTGTCTCGCCATGTTCACTAGTGAACATGTGATACATGCTTGTTTCTTTCTTATACTCCCAGTTGGTCACCTGTTTTCGCTTAACCACATGAAGCATGTTAGTTATCATTATTAAATTGATTCGGTCTTTGTCAGCCTGGCTCCATTCTGGATCTGGAACTGTACTATGCGTTGTGAATGACCCATCAGCTCCAAAGACTACCAACTTTCCATCCTTATTAACTTCAACCATCGAAACAGGATTGTCAATGTTGCGTTGTGTGGTTTCATCTACTTCCCCGTATAAGTCATCCAAATACATCTTTATCCTCAGCATTAAGGAGTCCTCTTGTGAACACGTACCCTTCATATCACCACGTAACTATCTAACATCACCCAACTCATGTTCAGTGAGGTTGTACATAGCTTCTTTAGATGTAAACTTTATTACATCATCCGAACTGGTTGTCAACAGGTATACTTTAGTTTGATCATCATACCTCCAGGAGATGATTCTTCTCCTTTCAACATGGACATCTCTGTATTCATCCTCCTCATTGATCACTTTTCCTTTTCCCTTCTTAGCCACTGACTTCATTCTCTTGGTGGGAGGTTTTTCTAGTGCCTTGGGTGGAGATGAGGGTTTTGGGGGTTTGTTTGGGTGAGGATATGGAGATGGAAGAGTATGACCACTTCTAGGTTGTGGTATAAAGGGTGTGAAGTTGTCGATTCTAAACTTTGGTGGAAGAGGCTTTAATGTTACAGGTTTAGGAGGCTTTACAGGTCTACTAGTTCTAGGAGGGTTTCTTTTGGGTTGCTGTGAGGCTAGAGTTCTGTTCAGATCTGAAAATGCACCTGGTGGTATTGGTTCACCTGTAACCTTTGAGATTTTGTTCTGTTCAAGTATGGTATTTGAATATTTGATTCTCAAGCTATTATTACTAGAAGGATTGATCTTTTTTGGGTCCTCCCGCCTCATCTTAATGAAATAGCATTTGAGAAGCTTGAGTTCTTCTTCCTCTGTCATAGGGTTTTCTATCTTTTTTGTATCTCTTCTTCCCTTTTTATCTTCTCCTGCCTTTCATCAGCATCTATCTTTTCCTTCAGTTTTAATTCACCATCCTCTTGAACAACCCTGGACATCATATCGCATAACTGATTAGAAGTCATTAAATTTGCTTGTTCAAAAGTTGCCCATCCCCTGGCTATGATAATATCTCTGAACTTCCAAAGGAGTTTGGCATTCTAAGGTTTTTTTGCCAGTCTGATCTTTTCTTGTTCAGCTTTGATCTCCTTGTCAGATTCTGTGGCCATTCTTCTTTTTCTTGTCTCCTTGTCTGTCACACCCCGGTCAACGGATTTGGGTGTGAGCGAGACGGAATCATAGTCGCAGATATACAGAACAACTTCTACTAAATTCAAACGTCATTTAAAACATAATACCATTTATGTTGCAGCGGAAAGTTGTGGTGAAATGATAATGTCTTACATTTGAATAAAAGTCTTAGTTTGATATTGAAATCATAAATCAGTTTATTTAAGACAGGTCGGGACTACGACTCCGGTGAAGCAGGGTCGAAAGTTACAGTGAAGCCCCATTTGCACGTCTTCCATGATAAGCTTAGATACCTGAGAAATCATGAGTTTAAAAGGTCAACATAAAGTTGGTGAGGTTCACAGGTTTATGATTCTATGGTAAGTTTGTAAAAACAGTTTATAGTATGTTGGAATAACAGTTTACGGTATGTTGGAATAACAGTTTACGGTATACTTAAATGTTATGTTGGTTTACTGTCGTGGTTGTAAGATCCTCCCATGAACCTCAAATTCGAATACTAACGGATTACCCACTCATGGCATTCTATCCCAAGAATACCGAACAGGCGAGAATAACTGACGTGTACCCCTTGACAATGTACGAAGTCAGGATTGGAGCTACCAATCTGGACAGGGTTGTCAACCCAAATAGATCTATTCACTAGTTATCGTTTCGAGCAGAACTAATCGAATTCAATTAATAGTGGGATTTCAGTTGTACTAACGTTGATAACGATAAAGTACCAGTTGTTTGGGATACAGAATGGAACATGTAGTCATACGGCTAACAGGTAAACCATAACATTAAGTAAAAAGCAGTTTATCAGTTCATGATTTCTCCCCCATAAGTGTAAAACAGTTGTAAAGAAAAGGGGCCGTGAAACTCACATGATTCAGTGGTGATGATGGATTACCGAGTGGCAACTAGCAAGTAAAGTCCTAATAAAACATAAGACAATATGCATAAGGTCCACATAATCATTTGAGTAACGAACGTTACCCAAATGATACCGGTCAAGTCTTGACGTATAATCCCGTTTGTAGCGTTTGAAAACCCGTCAGTTAATCAGTTTACAATCAGTAAATGCTAATGTTCACGTATGAAAGCATTTATGTAATTTGAATACGAGTAATGAATATGGGATCACGTATCATGAAGCCAGTTCAATCAAGTCTTGAATATTGTTTTAAATAATAATATTTATTATTATTTTTAAGTTCGCTCGATCGATTGAATAGTTAATCGCGGTAAGTTATAATATATATAACTAGAGTTGATAATTATTATTGAAATAATTATTCTAACTTGTTGGAATAATTTATCAAATTATTACAAGTTAAAAATTTAATGATTAAACACAAGTAGGTAAATATTAAAGGTTATTTTAATATTAAACTCGTGTTTTGAAAATTAGGGTTTTGAGTTAATGTAAATATAATTATTATTAAAAATAATTATATCAACAAACCAAAATGATTTTAACTCAAATTAGGGTTTCTAAAATTCATAAGGAAAATTATTTGCTGAAAATAATTATGTACGATTTATTACGTCGTAAAACATTTTTAAATCGTTTAAAGATTTCGTTTCAATTCCAAACGTTTAAAAATAAACATTTGATCCGGTTAAAACGTTTTGATCATTTTGATTTATTTAAAATAATCAAAAATATGTTTTTCATAGTTTCTATAAGTCTTTTGATTTTATTTTTATAAAATCATTTCTAAATAACTTTATTTATCAAATAAAGTTAGAGTTTTAAATTTAAAGACTTTTTATAGAATATTCTCAACATAAAACATTTTCACTTTTTGTATAAAATCCAAGATTTATACTTTTTATGTCAAGTGACATAAATATGTTCATTTATCATCCATTTCGTTTTTATAAAATCTAACAAGTCATTTAAGTCTTGTGTATTTAGATATTATATTTTTATAAAATGTGACCATTTTATATATTAAGTTTCATGGAGAGATTTTATGGTTTTAAAATCCAAGTAATTTTTATAAATTACCAATTTTGTTATTAAACCTTAAAAAAATTCATTTAAAGTGCTTTAAGCTATGATTTTATGTCCAAAAATTATAGTTAACCCATCCTAATGTCCCAATTAGTCCAAATGTGTTACTAACACCATTTTTAGTCCATGATGATTGTTATTAGCATATATTAATTCATAACCAATATGCTTAATAATTAACATCACAAATAACCATTTTAGTAAATTATATCTTACTAATACATGTTTAAGGTTATGACTATCCATGGAAAAATACATAAACATCACAACTAACCAAATGATCGTTTTAATCCATTAAGCTAGTAAAATCAACCATGGGTTTTCCTTTTAAACACATAACTAGTATTTTTATGTTAGGCAATATAAGATTATCATATTGGATTAGTAAGTTATATAACTCAATTTTCATGGATTAAAACATTACATAAATGCATTTTCAAACCTTAGAACATTAAGGTTTTAAAGAAAATAAAAGAAAAGAAATATGAGTTGGTTAAAACTCGGGTTCTCAAAGGATCGTTTGTCAAGCCTCGGGGGTTCGTTTGGGTCGTTTAAAACGTATTAAAAACGTAAATGATAACGGTTAACGGACTCACAACGAGGTGTAAATGGAAACCGAGAGAAACAGAAAAAAGGTGGCGGCTCGGTTCGGTGGTTCACGACAGTCCACGGCAGCAGCGCTGCAGCCGACAGCGGCAGCAGCGCTGCAGCCGACAGCGGCAGCAGCTCACGGCAGTAGCAGCGGCTCAGCAACGGGAGCTTACAGCAGTAGTAGTGTGGCGGCAGCAGGGTGGCAGTGGTGGCTGCCGGGAAAAAGAAGAGAAGGAGATGGTGGCGGTTCATGGCTGCCTAGCAGCGACGCAGCAGCCCCACGGCAACTGTAGCAGAGGTGCAGCAGCAGTTCACGGCGGCGTGGTGGTGGTCGTGGTGTTCTGCCGGGAAGAAGAAAAGAAGGAGAGTGGCAGCGCCCGGCGGTGGGAGGTGGTTGTGTTGCTGCTCACGATAGAAAAGAAGGAGAGAGGGAGGGCTGCGATGGTGATTCACGGCAGCAGCAGTAGAGGTGTTGCAGTGGCTCCGGTGGAGAGGGCAGCAGCATTGGGAACGATGGCAGCAGCAGCATTGGGAACGATGGCAGCAGCAGCAAGTAGCAACGGTGGTGGTGGTTGCTGCATTGCCGAGAAGGAAGAGGAGGAAAAGTGGCGAGGGTGGTGGTGGTTGTTGTTCACGGTCGGAACAAGGCAAGGAGGTGGTGGTTTGTGGTGGTGGCGGTGGTCAAGGATAATGGTGGTGGGGTTGTGGTCTTCTCGATAGCAAGAAAGAAAGAAAAAAAATAGGAAGGTGGTGCTTGTTTCCGGCAGAAGAAAAAGGAGAGGGAGAAGGGTGTTTGGTGGTTGTTTTTGAAGGTGGTGGTGGTTGATGTGGCTTCATCGGAAAAGAGGATGAGAGGGACAAAGAGTGTAGTTTGTTCTTGCTTGCTTGCTACATAAAATAAACAAAAAAAAAGAATGGAGGTGGATGGTTTTGTTTACGTGGAGAAGGAGGGGGAAAAAGCAGAGTTGGTGGGGTGTGTGGTGTAAGAGGGTGTAGGGTGGTGATGTGGTCATGGAAGGCACAATGATGGTGATCTAGGAGGTAGGGTGGTGTGGCCAAGATGGTCATCACAAGTTTCCTACAAAATCTCCTACTAAGTTTTTATATAAAAAAAATGGGTGTGTAGGTGAAAGTTTTATAAACTTTGTCAAGTTTTATAAATTGGTTTAGGCATTTTCATAGTTTATCAAATATACAATGGTTTGGGAAATAAAATAACCCATAACTTTTATATACAACCAAAGTATAAAATTAGTACAAGTTTATGACCAATTTTTATAAAAGAAATAAGTGGTAACAACTTTTATAAAGTTATTGTAAAGTTGATGGGTCAAAATTATTAAGTCATGAGATTTATATTGGGCCAAAACATTTTAAATAAAAATGTATTCGGGCTCGTTTATCGGTAATGGGTCGTACGGGCCCAAACGGGACGCCGGTTCGAGGCCAGGCCCGTTGTGTGTCAGATAGGTTTTCGGATCGACACGATTTATCGAAACATCACGTTTGAGTAACGGGTCGAAGTTTCGGGCTTGGTTTCATTGTTTTTGGATTATTGGGCCTATTGGGCCTAGTTGGGCCCAACAGAGTCAACGATTTAGGTTTTGGCTTAAGTCTTGACAACGATTTCGGTTTGTGATGTTTTTGTTTCGTAAAAACCACTGTTCGAGTCGATTACATCAGTTTTTCAGAAATCGGATATAGTTTCCAGTTTTGTACATGGGTTACGGTTAACGTTTTCGGTTTGGTCACTTCGTAACAGTTTTAAGCTCGAGCATCCAGATTGTTTAAAACTGAATAGTTTTTAACATACGATCGCTTATCAGTTTGCTGTGTCAGTTATATAAACGTACGACACCAGTTCCAGTTCCAGATAAAATATAAAAATACATTTTATATTTAATTTCTTTTTATTGAAATTTCATGATTAATCCATGGAATCTCTATGCATTTTACGGGTATACGCTTCGAGTACAAACGCGGGATTAGGTTTACGTCATCAGTTAATAGTCAGGCACAGTAATTAACAGTTTAAACAGTAATCGGATCAGTTAAGGCATATTAATACTTAATTAAAAGTCAAAGTAAAGAGGTTTGACCTAGGTTTTCGGACGAGGTGTCACATTCTCCCCCAGTTAGAAGAATTTCGTCCCGAAATTCAGTTCTTGATCACTGGTTGTTTGTGACGTTTCCGAAAAGACGAGGATATTTCAGACGCATTTGGACATCGCTCTCCTAAGTGTACTCTGGACCTCGTCATGAGTTCCAGCACACTTTGATAATGGGAATGCGGCTATGCTTTGTTCTCTTAAGGTCTCGGTCAAGTATCTTGACCGGTTCCTCAATAAAGTTAAGTGTTTCGTCAACTTGAATTTCGTCAAGTGGGACGACAAGCGTTTCATCAGTCAAGCATTTCTTTAGATTACTAACGTGAAAGACATCATGCACACTGCTAAGCTCTACGAAAGGCGTAGACGGTAAGCTACTGGTCCGATATTCTCAGTGATTTCAAATGGACCAATGTAACGAGGTTTAAGCTTTCCTTGTTTGCCGAACCGGATGACACCTTTCCAAGGTGACACTTTTAACATGACGCAATCACCCTTTTTAAAGGATAAGGGTTTTGCGACGATTGCCGGCAGATAAATCTCAATAGTCTGATAAAAGGATGAGGATTGACACACGGATGAACGAGGTTTTAAGTATAAAGGTTTCTGGACAAGTCAGGATTTATCATGAATGGGTTCTACCAGGATTTTCATGCATTTCAAATTACAATTATGTGTGCACCCACAATTATGATTTGCCTTACATGATAAGCCTAAGCTTTGCTCATACTTGAGTTTTCAGTTTGTCGAAAGATGAAATGTATCGGGGACAAGATGGCTTATGAAAAAAAGTTTAGATTGATTAGCTACCAGATAGGATCTTCCTTGATTACCTGGATTTCTAATGATAACAAAGATGGAAATGCAGTTTGGCTCGAGTCTGTTGGTCTTTCAGTCTAGGATCTTAATAGGTTCTAGACAAGATGGGTGTGTAGG
Source organism: Deinandra increscens subsp. villosa (assembly GCA_039602395.1). Lineage (NCBI taxonomy): Eukaryota > Viridiplantae > Streptophyta > Magnoliopsida > Asterales > Asteraceae > Deinandra > Deinandra increscens. The sequence continues at coordinate 7,948 of JBCNJP010008218.1, forward strand.
CCATTGGTCGAATCCGTTCCAGGATTTCAAGGGACCGATGGGGTTTAAGCATACCTAGCTTTCCAGGCCTAGTTACCACCATCTGAGACATAATCCATTATAAGGTTTTGAACCCCTTATAGATTCTAAGGGTCCGCGTCGAGTGTTAACGTAGTTCTCCTGGGGATAACCTATGGCTTTTGGAAGGTTCAGAAATTGAAAGGTCTCCTTAGTAGTTTCATGAACTATCACTGGACCAGTCAGTTGACTGTTACTGGCTTTGGTCCAGCGAAGGGGCGAATGAAACTTTCTTCCATACAAGCCTTCGAAAAGGGGCGGCTTGAATATTCGAGTAATATCTATTGTTATAATGAAACTCGGCGAGTGGAAAATGGGTATCGCAACCATTGCCTAGGTTTGTCTTGCGTGATGACAATCTGTCACATAACTATGCAACGTACCTTTTTAAGGTCTGGATTTTTCCTTCTGAGTTGGTCATCAGTATAACTCCTTCATACATACATTTTGTTGGATCCCTGGGTGGATGAAATATCTTGATTTGTGGACTTCATCAAACACTAGCCTTCCAAAGTTTCTAAAGCTAGGTACCCATAGTCTATCCAAACACCTTGTCTTTGACTCCGTCTTCTTCAACATCAGCTTCAACAACCTTTTCTGTTTCAGGAGTATCAGGGGGAGCACAAGGGTTTAAAAGAGGAATGATGGGCAGAGATGGATCACTAGGCTTTAAAAAAGGAATGATGGGCAGAGATGGAGCTCTTCTTAACCCAGTGCAGTTAAGAGTATTCCTAATCATCATTTTTCTCATGAAAGATAGAGCTTCAGGAGCTATCTTCACATTTGTGGTTTGCAGATCACTCATCACACTTGTGATAATCTAATTATCAGTAGTCACTTGCACCGGATGAAGTTGTTCAACCGGATCAACTAGTTCAACCCAATGAAGTTGTTCAACCAGATCAACATGGCCTTCTTCCTCCGGATGAAGTTTTTCAACCGGAGGAAGAAGGCCATGTGATATTGGTTGAACAACTTCATTGGGTTGAACTAGTTGATCCGGTTGAACAACTTCATCCGGTGCAAGTGACTACTGATAATTAGATTATCACAAGTGTGATGAGTGATCTGCAAACCACAAATGTGAAGATAGCTCCTGAAGCTCTATCTTTCATGAGAAAAATGATGATTAGGAATACTCTTAACTGCACTGGGTTAAGAAGAGCTCCATCTCTGCCCATCATTCCTTTTTTAAAGCCTAGTGATCCATCTCTGCCCATCATTCCTCTTTTAAACCCTTGTGCTCCCCCTGATACTCCTGAAACAGAAAAGGTTGTTGAAGCTGATGTTGAAGAAGACGGAGTCAAAGACAAGGTGTTTGGATAGACTATGGGTACCTAGCTTTAGAAACTTTGGAAGGCTAGTGTTTGATGAAGTCCACAAATCAAGATATTTCATCCACCCAGGGATCCAACAAAATGTATGTATGAAGGAGTTATACTGATGACCAACTCAGAAGGAAAAATCCAGACCTTAAAAAGGTACGTTGCATAGTTATGTGACAGATTGTCATCACGCAAGACAAACCTAGGCAATGGTTGCGATACCCATTTTCCACTCGCCGAGTTTCATTATAACAATAGATATTACTCGAATATTCAAGCCGCCCCTTTTCGAAGGCTTGTATGGAAGAAAGTTTCATTCGCCCCTTCGCTGGACCAAAGCCAGTAACAGTCAACTGACTGGTCCAGTGATAGTTCATGAAACTACTAAGGAGACCTTTCAATTTCTGAACCTTCCAAAAGCCATAGGTTATCCCCAGGAGAACTACGTTAACACTCGACGCGGACCCTTAGAATCTATAAGGGGTTCAAAACCTTATAATGGATTATGTCTCAGATGGTGGTAACTAGGCCTGGAAAGCTAGGTATGCTTAAACCCCATCGGTCCCTTGAAATCCTGGAACGGATTCGACCAATGGCCTACACACCCATCTTGTCTAGAACCTATTAAGATCCTAGACTGAAAGACCAACAGACTCGAGCCAAACTGCATTTCCATCTTTGTTATCATTAGAAATCCAGGTAATCAAGGAAGATCCTATCTGGTAGCTAATCAATCTAAACTTTTTTTCATAAGCCATCTTGTCCCCGATACATTTCATCTTTCGACAAACTGAAAACTCAAGTATGAGCAAAGCTTAGGCTTATCATGTAAGGCAAATCATAATTGTGGGTGCACACATAATTGTAATTTGAAATGCATGAAAATCCTGGTAGAACCCATTCATGATAAATCCTGACTTGTCCAGAAACCTTTATACTTAAAACCTCGTTCATCCGTGTGTCAATCCTCATCCTTTTATCAGACTATTGAGATTTATCTGCCGGCAATCGTCGCAAAACCCTTATCCTTTAAAAAGGGTGATTGCGTCATGTTAAAAGTGTCACCTTGGAAAGGTGTCATCCGGTTCGGCAAACAAGGAAAGCTTAAACCTCGTTACATTGGTCCATTTGAAATCACTGAGAATATCGGACCAGTAGCTTACCGTCTACGCCTTTCGTAGAGCTTAGCAGTGTGCATGATGTCTTTCACGTTAGTAATCTAAAGAAATGCTTGACTGATGAAACGCTTGTCGTCCCACTTGACGAAATTCAAGTTGACGAAACACTTAACTTTATTGAGGAACCGGTCAAGATACTTGACCGAGACCTTAAGAGAACAAAGCATAGCCGCATTCCCATTATCAAAGTGTGCTGGAACTCATGACGAGGTCCAGAGTACACTTAGGAGAGCGATGTCCAAATGCGTCTGAAATATCCTCGTCTTTTCGGAAACGTCACAAACAACCAGTGATCAAGAACTGAATTTCGGGACGAAATTCTTCTAACTGGGGGAGAATGTGACACCTCGTCCGAAAACCTAGGTCAAACCTCTTTACTTTGACTTTTAATTAAGTATTAATATGCCTTAACTGATCCGATTACTGTTTAAACTGTTAATTACTGTGCCTGACTATTAACTGATGACGTAAACCTAATCCCGCGTTTGTACTCGAAGCGTATACCCGTAAAATGCATAGAGATTCCATGGATTAATCATGAAATTTCAATAAAAAGAAATTAAATATAAAATGTATTTTTATATTTTATCTGGAACTGGAACTGGTGTCGTACGTTTATATAACTGACACAGCAAACTGATAAGCGATCGTATGTTAAAAACTATTCAGTTTTAAACAATCTGGATGCTCGAGCTTAAAACTGTTACGAAGTGACCAAACCGAAAACGTTAACCGTAACCCATGTACAAAACTGGAAACTATATCCGATTTCTGAAAAACTGATGTAATCGACTCGAACAGTGGTTTTTACGAAACAAAAACATCACAAACCGAAATCGTTGTCAAGACTTAAGCCAAAACCTAAATCGTTGACTCTGTTGGGCCCAACTAGGCCCAATAGGCCCAATAATCCAAAAACAATGAAACCAAGCCCGAAACTTCGACCCGTTACTCAAACGTGATGTTTCGATAAATCGTGTCGATCCGAAAACCTATCTGACACACAACGGGCCTGGCCTCGAACCGGCGTCCCGTTTGGGCCCGTACGACCCATTACCGATAAACGAGCCCGAATACATTTTTATTTAAAATGTTTTGGCCCAATATAAATCTCATGACTTAATAATTTTGACCCATCAACTTTACAATAACTTTATAAAAGTTGTTACCACTTATTTCTTTTATAAAAATTGGTCATAAACTTGTACTAATTTTATACTTTGGTTGTATATAAAAGTTATGGGTTATTTTATTTCCCAAACCATTGTATATTTGATAAACTATGAAAATGCCTAAACCAATTTATAAAACTTGACAAAGTTTATAAAACTTTCACCTACACACCCATTTTTTTTATATAAAAACTTAGTAGGAGATTTTGTAGGAAACTTGTGATGACCATCTTGGCCACACCACCCTACCTCCTAGATCACCATCATTGTGCCTTCCATGACCACATCACCACCCTACACCCTCTTACACCACACACCCCACCAACTCTGCTTTTTCCCCCTCCTTCTCCACGTAAACAAAACCATCCACCTCCATTCTTTTTTTTTGTTTATTTTATGTAGCAAGCAAGCAAGAACAAACTACACTCTTTGTCCCTCTCATCCTCTTTTCCGATGAAGCCACATCAACCACCACCACCTTCAAAAACAACCACCAAACACCCTTCTCCCTCTCCTTTTTCTTCTGCCGGAAACAAGCACCACCTTCCTATTTTTTTTCTTTCTTTCTTGCTATCGAGAAGACCACAACCCCACCACCATTATCCTTGACCACCGCAACCACCACAAACCACCACCTCCTTGCCTTGTTCCGACCGTGAACAACAACCACCACCACCCTCGCCACTTTTCCTCCTCTTCCTTCTCGGCAATGCAGCAACCACCACCACCGTTGCTACTTGCTGCTGCTGCCATCGTTCCCAATGCTGCTGCTGCCATCGTTCCCAATGCTGCTGCCCTCTCCACCGGAGCCACTGCAACACCTCTACTGCTGCTGCCGTGAATCACCATCGCAGCCCTCCCTCTCTCCTTCTTTTCTATCGTGAGCAGCAACACAACCACCTCCCACCGCCGGGCGCTGCCACTCTCCTTCTTTTCTTCTTCCCGGCAGAACACCACGACCACCACCACGCCGCCGTGAACTGCTGCTGCACCTCTGCTACAGTTGCCGTGGGGCTGCTCCGCCGCTGCTGCTAGGCAGCCATGAACCGCCACCATCTCCTTCTCTTCTTTTTCCCGGCAGCCACCACTGCCACCCTGCTGCCGCCACACTACTGCTGCTGTAAGCTCCCGTTGCTGAGCCGCTGCTACTGCCGTGAGCTGCTGCCGCTGTCGGCTGCAGCGCTGCTGCCGCTGTCGGCTGCAGCGCTGCTGCCGTGGACTGTCGTGAACCACCGAACCGAGCCGCCACCTTTTTTCTGTTTCTCTCGGTTTCCATTTACACCTCGTTGTGAGTCCGTTAACCGTTATCATTTACGTTTTTAATACGTTTTAAACGACCCAAACGAACCCCCGAGTCTTGACAAACGATCCTTTGAGAACCCGAGTTTTAACCAACTCATATTTCTTTTCTTTTATTTTCTTTAAAACCTTAATGTTCTAAGGTTTGAAAATGCATTTATGTAATGTTTTAATCCATGAAAATTAAGTTATATAACTTACTAATCCAATATGATCATCTTATATTGCCTAACATAAAAATACTAGTTATGTGTTTAAAAGGAAAACCCATGGTTGATTTTACTAGCTTAATGGATTAAAACGATCATTTGGTTAGTTGTGATGTTTATGTATTTTTCCATGGATAGTCATAACCTTAAACATGTATTAGTAAGATATAATTTACTAAAATGGTTATTTGTGATGTTAATTATTAAGCATATTGGTTATGAATTAATATATGCTAATAACAATCATCATGGACTAAAAATGGTGTTAGTAACACATTTGGACTAATTGGGACATTAGGATGGGTTAACTATAATTTTTGGACATAAAATCATAGCTTAAAGCACTTTAAATGAATTTTTTTAAGGTTTAATAACAAAATTGGTAATTTATAAAAATTACTTGGATTTTAAAACCATAAAATCTCTCCATGAAACTTAATATATAAAATGGTCACATTTTATAAAAATATAATATCTAAATACACAAGACTTAAATGACTTGTTAGATTTTATAAAAACGAAATGGATAATAAATGATAAAAACATATTTATGTCACTTGACATAAAAAGTATAAATCTTGGATTTTATACAAAAAGTGAAAATGTTTTATGTTGAGAATATTCTATAAAAAGTCTTTAAATTTAAAACTCTAACTTTATTTGATAAATAAAGTTATTTAGAAATGATTTTATAAAAATAAAATCAAAAGACTTATAGAAACTATGAAAAACATATTTTTGATTATTTTAAATAAATCAAAATGATCAAAACGTTTTAACCGGATCAAATGTTTATTTTTAAACGTTTGGAATTGAAACGAAATCTTTAAACGATTTAAAAATGTTTTACGACGTAATAAATCGTAAATAATTATTTTCAGCAAATAATTTTCCTTATGAATTTTAGAAACCCTAATTTGAGTTAAAATCATTTTGGTTTGTTGATATAATTATTTTTAATAATAATTATATTTACATTAACTCAAAACCCTAATTTTCAAAACACGAGTTTAATATTAAAATAACCTTTAATATTTACCTACTTGTGTTTAATCATTAAATCTTTAACTTGTAATAATTTGATAAATTATTCCAACAAGTTAGAATAATTATTTCAATAATAATTATCAACTCTAGTTATATATATTATAACTTACCGCGATTAACTATTCAATCGATCGAGCGAACTTAAAAATAATAATAAATATTATTATTTAAAACAATATTCAAGACTTGATTGAACTGGCTTCATGATACGTGATCCCATATTCATTACTCGTATTCAAATTACATAAATGCTTTCATACGTGAACATTA
>JBCNJP010008219.1:0-16356 GCA_039602395.1 Deinandra increscens subsp. villosa
AATCGTAAATGGTCTTCATTTATGACTGGGCCCCTTGTTTTGGCAAACACTTTAACTGCTTCCGCTATGTTTTAAACTCTAAACTAAATACTTCTGGTTTGGAATGTATTTACAGTTTCTACCCTTAACTATCTATAATTGTAACTAATGACTCGGGTCCTGGTCTGGATCACACCCCACACGGTAAGACTCCGTTAGTGGAAATTGGGGGTGTGACAGATCAATGGCTGCCTCTGGTAAACAATGGAGGATTAGGGGTGTTAATGAACCAGCACCCTACTACGGAAAGACTCCCCGTACATGTATTTTCACTCAACAATGGTTGTACGTTTTTATTTTTAGGTGTAGGGCTATATTTATGTAAGGCATGAACATTAGTGTTGGGCTTAGTTTATATTAGATTTGGGCTTATAATTTACTAGTTAGTGGGCTTGTTTAGTGTTTATGATTGGGCCATGTGGGCTTCCATATAGTTTACGATTTGTATAGTGGGTAGTATATAAACCCACTTGATTATGATTGTAACCAAGCTTTTCAATACACAATTTCAGTTTACGATTTCTGTCTCCATAGTGTGTTTACGATCAGCTTCAATAGTAGTTGTTCTTCATTCAAGACTTCATCTTTCTCCTAGATCTAGTCTATTCTTCTACTATTCTTCTTGAATCAATCGTGTTTGAGGATTCCGCACTCATTCACGATCAAATATCGTGTAGGTTGTTTGATCTCGGACCTACAATTGGTATCAGAGCTAAGAATCTTCGATTCGAGGCTCACACGATATAGATTCAAGCAGTTTTCTGGGTTTTTGGGCTGTTTTTGAAGATTTGAAGGTGTTTCTCGGGTTTACGATCGCTGCTGCTGCTGTTCTTGGGTGTTCTCGATAGCTTTCTGGGTTTTTCACGGGTTTACGACTGCAAGTTCTTGAAGGTCGATTCATCGGAAACACGTTTACGACATAAAGCTTCGATTTTTATCATGTTTACAGATCCGGAAATTCGTGTTTACGATTTGTACTTTGTCAGAATCGGAGTGTTTACGACATTTCTCTACCGGAAACGCTCATCGTAATCAGAGTTTACGACTTTTCGGATCGGAATCAGGAGTTTACGACTGGTCTCAATCGGATCGGCATTTACGATCGTGTTTACGATCGTTACGTAATCGGGTGTGTGGATCGTAATCGGGTGTTCTCGATCGTAATCGGGTGTTCTCGATCGTAATCTCACATTTTGGACTTTTGGACTTTAGTTTTAAGTTTTTCCCAAGCTTTCGTTATGGATTTCGAACCGAGCATGTATCAGAAATTGGATTTTGAGATCGGATCAACTACACGTCCTCCTAGACTCACATCAGCGGATAATTTTCTTGAGTGGAAATACAGATTTCAGAACCATTTGAAGAGTGTTGATTTGAGACTGTGGAGATCTGTTGTTAATGGACCGTTCATTCCCACACACACTGAAGCAGGAAAGATAGGAGTGGTGAAGACTGAAGCAGAGTACTCTGATGACGATTGGGAAAGATGCAACAAGGATGAGAGGGCTTATGCGATTATGACTATGGCTTTGACACCAGAAATTGCTCAGGGATTCAAGAAGTACAAGACTGCTAAGAAGCTATGGGATGCTCTTGTTGTAGCATATGAAGGTAATCCCGACATCAAGGCTAGCCGTAAGCAGATGCTGAAGCAGAAATTCAACTTGTTCAATCACGTTCAGGGAGAGTCTTTTGAGGCACAAGTACAGAGATTCGTGTCCCTAATCACTGAGATGTCAAGTTATGATGTTGAACCTGAACAGGAAGATAAGAATTTGAAGCTCTTGAACAGCTTACCCAAGAATTGGAATACAAATATCTCAATCATCAAGGATAACAACAAGCTGAATGAATTGACTGTTGATGAGCTTATCAACAAACTGAAATCAAAGCTGATTGATGATAAGCAACGGGAGCTGAATCACCTGAGTTCTCTAAGTATGGCTGGAAAATTAAGTCAGGCTCTCTTATCTGAAGAGGTGGGATCTAAGCAAGCTGGGAGTTCATCTGGAAGTGATTCAAGCGCCAACCCAAAGTCAACTGCATTTGTGGCACAGATCACAAGCTAGTTCCAGTTCGAGTGGAATGGTCAATTCTGAAGAGGCAAATACCACCAATGATCCCAACTTTGCACTAGGAATGGGATTCATGAACAGCTACCATGCCCTTATGGCTGGAACTTTGGTGCCTGCTGAGATGCTCTCTGGTGATCTGAATCAGATAAATCCTGAAGATGTTGAGATGCTTGATGTCTCCTGGCAGATGGCCATGGCGGTTTTTCGTGCAAAGAAGTTCATGGCAACAACTGGAAGAAATGTCTGGAAGGATCAGGACAAGATCAGAATGGGTTTTGATAAAAGCAAGCTGAGGTGTTTCAATTGTGATGAGTACGGACATTTCGCTAGGGAATGCACAAAACCAAAGAAAGAAAGGGCAGAAGAAAAGAAAGCTGGTGATGGTAAAGGAAAGGCAGAGGCTAAAGCTTTGGTTGTCCAGGATTGTGGAGAATACCAGTGGGCTTCACAGGTCAGGGAACTCAGTTTGACGGGTGCTATGATTGCTCAAATGGAGAATGGATGCTGATAGAAGAGCATGCTTTTGTGGTCACTGATGAGGAAAACCTGGTTGAAGACAAGGAAGCTTTTGCTGCCGAGGTGGACAACACAAAGGTATGTACTAATCCCACTTGTGCTCGTTTAATTCCTGGCCTTAGACAACTTTGGAAAAATAGTGAGATAGAACTATTTGATATGCAATGCTCTAGAAGTTCGTTTAAGGGTAGATGGGAAAAGAGTGAGGATAAGGTCAAAGCACAGAAACTAGACATAGAGAAATACCAAGCCCTAGCATCTCAGAAGTCTGTCCTGTATGACAATGCTAAGTTAGAAATAGCTGAGCTTAGTAAGCAGGTAGATGAACTTAAGCATCAGAACAATGAATTGCAAGTAAAATTAGATGTGAACCAAATGAGAAACAAGAGAATGCTTCAGGCTGGTAAGGCTTTGTCCAATTGCATCACTGATGTTAGATTTGGAAAGGATAAAGGAGGAATAGGAATTAGCTTCAATGAAAAGAATAAGAATAATGTTCCTCAACCTGTCTCTAGAGACATAATAGGTATAATCTATGAAGAAGATCAAGTAGAAAGAACTGATTCTGAAATGCATGAAGCAGGACCTCCTATAGATAGTGTTTTTGTCATATGTATCTATGTGAGCGTGTCTGAGTATGAGTTGTGGTAGAGATGTCTTTAGTGGCGTATCACATGGTCCGGCGGACCATGTGGTCCGGCGTACCAGTTTGGTACGCTGGGTGGTTAGTCACTTAGTATAAATAGGTAGTGTTAAAATGAGAGCTAAACACTTCTGAATACTTCTGTCATTTCTACACTTTCTGTGTGTGTTTCTAGAGAGAGAGAAACTAGAGAGAACTCTTTGTAATCTTCAAGTGATTCAATAAGAAATCTCTTATTTACATCTCGTGTTCATTACATTAATTAAAGCATGCAGTAGTAAGATCATTTCTTGATTCTACAAGTGGTATCAGAGCTATTGGTTGCTCTATTGCTGTGTTTTTGATCATTTTTCGGATCTTTAGAGAGAGAAAGTTTGGGGTTCTTCACGTTTTCATCAAATTCTTCCAATTCCGAGTGTTTCTGAGATGAAAAATGATTTCTAAGTGTTTCTGGAGTGATTTCGCATCTCACTGAATCAAATTCAAGCTTCAAAAGTCGCAAAATCGAAAAATCATTCGATTACAGTTTGGTCCGCAGGTCGAATTTTCTGGTCCGCCAGATGAATTTTCTAGTCCGCTGGTTGGTCCGCCCGTGTATCTTCATCAGCATTCTGGTCCGCTAATCTGGTCCGCGTAGGCAATCTTCATATTTTTGATCCGTGGCAGTTTCAGCGAACCATCTGATCCGCGGCAGTTACTTCAGCGTATCATCTGGTCCGCCGTACGAAATCTGGTCCGCCGGACGAAATCTGATCCGGATTTGGTCCGCAGGTACAAATGTGATCCGCTGGTAGTATTTTGGTCCGCCGATTTGTTTTGGTTCGCTGGCAGAATAGTGACCTTCACTAAAACTGACGTAACTTGCAAACCGTTTGGAGTTACGGAACCCAATACCAGCCAAAACGTTCGTCTTTCCGAGATCTAGACGTGTACTGACCTAAAAGGTCTGTACCCCCAGTTTGACCTCCAAAATCCGCTTGGAAGACCTTCATTTTTGAGTTCGAAGTTTTTGAAGTATCATTTTCAGTGAAAAATGTCTGATTTTCAAGCGTTTGCGGCTATGCAAAGCACGGTACAAGCTATGCTCAATTTTGATAATGAAATAGGAACAAGTCAGAAAGTTCCCAAGTTGTTAAAGTTGGAAGATTATCAAAATTGGAAGCAACGTTTTTCTGCATATATTAGCACAAATGATATTGATTTGTGGATTCCGATTCGAAAGCTGTATGTGCGTCCAACTGACAATGGAGAATATAAAGAGATTCAAGATTTTGATAAGGATGAAAGAAAAAGTTATGAACTTGAACAAAAAGTTTATGGTTATCTTACCATGGCTTTACCTACCGAGTTGTTACATCAATTCAGTACTTGCAAGAAGGCTAAACAGTTATGGGATGCTTTATATGCTCGATGTGAAGGCAATGATCAATATAAGAAGAGTAGACGAAAAGTTTTGAATAAGGAATTTGAGAATTTTCAACAATATGACAAAGAAAATATTTCTGCTCTTGTTTCAAGGTTTTCACATCTAATTAGTGAGATGAAAGTGGTCAAGATTGAAAAGACCGAGGAAGAATTGAAAGAGAAATTGATGGAAGCATTACTGGAAAAAGGGGAAAGTTATGTGTTGTTACTTACTCATGACAAAGAATATTCTGAATTGTCATTTCATGATTTGACCGGAAAGCTTCATGCTCGAGAAATGGAAATGATGAATTCAAATAAGTCCACTGATCAATTACAAAATCCTGAAGTATATCATGGACAAAATTTTGCAAGTATCAATGCAAAGGCAAAATCATTCAGTATTAATTCATCAAATCCACCTCAAACTGCTTTTGTTGTTGGTCATGGTTCAGGCAATTCTGGAAATTCGTCAAGAGGATGTAACTTCACTGTTCCAAATCATTCAAGTCAGACTTCGTTTTCTGCAAAAACACCTGATGAACATTTGGCGTTAATTTCTGATTTATTATCTTCCTACTATGGATTGCTGAATGGTGGTTTGACAACATCTGATTTGATGGGAGAAGATTTTGATCAGATTGATCCTGATAATCTTGAGCAAATGGATCTTAGTTGGCAACTGGCGATGTTAGCTCAAAGGTTTAAAAAAATTCAAGAAAAAGACCGGTTTGCTAAATTTAAATCCAAATGGCAAGGTTGGCATCGACAAAACAAAGGTAAAATGTTTTAAATGTTCTAATTTTGGCCATTTTGCTCGTGAATGTTCAAACACAAATGCTTCGTCTTCAAAGTCTTCAACAACTTTAGTTTCTCAAGCGGCTAAACAACATAACCAAACTTCTGATGATTCACAACCAATTGCTTTAACTGCTATTACTTCTGATTCGGCAACGAAAGCTTTGACTGAAGGTTATGATTGGTCAGCTTATTTTCCTTATGAGTCTAATTAGACTGGTTCATTTGCAATGATGGCTCAAATTGCTCATGGTGATGATGAGGTAGAGATAACTGATTCTGAATCTGATTCAAGTGAATCTGGAAATAGTGGTTATGAATCTGTTTGTGAATTCTGTTCTAAAAAAGATAAGAAGATTCAAAGTTTGCTTAAGGAAAATGAAGATTTGGTTGCCGATTGTGAGAAGAAAATTAATGATTTGGTTGCTGATAGAGAAAAGTTGGAAGGTATGATCCAAGAGTTAGAATCTCAAAAAGAAAAGTTTTTAGTTTTTCAGACAGTGTTAGTTGAAAAAGAGTTGCAGTTTCAAGGTGTTGAGCAGGAATTTGAAAAGAAATTTACAAAATTATCTAAAGAAAAGGATGACTTAGTCAAGGAAGTTGCGAAATGGAAGGCAGAAGCTGAGGATGCTGCCAATGATTTTAATAATTTGTTTGAAAAGTCCAAGATTAAACTTGATTTACTTACCAAGGCTTCTGATGACTCGGTTGCTAAAATTGAAGCATATCAGCTTGATATGGAGAAGTTGTTAGATGAGAAGCGGGAACTGACAAGAGTAAATAAGTTGCAAACTTCAAATTTGGATATTCAGAAAAGAAATAAAGATAAGTTGACAAAGGAATTGTGGGCTGGCTTAGATGAGTTGAGGTTGCAAAAGTATGAAACTAATAAAGTGGCTAAGAAGCTCATTGCAACAGAAAAGGAATTGGCTTAAGCTCATCAAAGAATTTCTTAATTAAAATTTGAAGTCATTGATTCAAAACGTCTTTTGAACAATGTTACTAATTCACAATCTTTTACAAGTTTCTTGGCAAAGGATGAGAATTTTGAAAGGATGTTCAACAAAACTGTGTCACCACCAGGAAGTCTCAAAGAAGGCGTTCATGATTTGGAAGACAAGGTTGAGACTGGTGATTATTCTGAATTTGTTAGTTCTAAATCGGTTGAAGGAAAGAAAGAGGAAAAAGGTAAGAGTACTAAAAATTCTGAAGCTCAAAAGGGTGTGTCTGGTTCTTCGTATATCGACAAAGAGAAATCAGCAAGTTCAAACACTAACATTGATGAAACAATTGTCAATGCTCCAAAATATCTCAAGAAGGTTAAGGCTGAATTTTCTAGGTTGGCAAAGAATGGGCAGAAATCTACTGGAATGGGAGAGAAGGGTTCAGGAAAGAGTGTTGGTTTGGGATTTGAAGGAAAAGCTGCTCACGGTGGTAGTTCAAAAGTTCCAAAACCACAACAACTGAAAAGAGTCAATATGAAGCAAGTAAAGAAAGATGTCTTCAAAGCTGAGAAGGTTCAACCTGAGAGATTCTACAAATTCAAGGGTTCGGAACAAATATTTTCTGACAAAGAATTCCCGCTACACTGCGTGGATGCTCAGAAAATTGCTAAAGTATTTGTAAAGACTGCTGATCCGAGGAACAAGAAGAATCAATCTGTTCAATATTCTTCTGGAGGATCAAATTCTACTCCAAAGAGCCCGACTTCTAAATGGGTTCATGATCATCGTCGTCAGGTATATGATAATTTTTATGATCATTTTGGAGATGAATATGTTTGTGAAGCTATGCAGGGTTCAAAGAAAAGAAACATGAACAATCGTTTGTGTTACAATTGCCGACAAAAAGGGCATATGGCACAAGATTGTCATGTCACTGCTGCTTCTAGTTCAAGAAGAGAAAAGGTTCCATTTGTTGGTAGAGCTGCCAAACAACGATTCATTGATGAAAATGGCAGAGTATTTGATGAATACCCACAACCTATATTTTTCAAAACCCAAGGAAGATTTATTCCACGTTTTCAAAATGTTCCATATGTAGGTTGTTCGTCACAATCAACTGTGACAGGTTCATCAAATACTGATTTACCAAAATAACAACACTGGAAACCTAAAGTGGTTTCGAAAGGAAACCAAGATACTGGTCGACCAGAAGCGATTCGCTTCGGGTCATTTATAAACTGATGTGTTTGACCAGTGTGCAGGTACTTTTAGAAGACCTATCGATGATTGAAAAGTCGCTGATGGAGAAGTATTCTGCTGATTTAACTTAAATTACATGTGATATCAATTTCAAAACTGAAATTTTTCTGAAAGCTAAACCTAAAAGGTATCCATGTCGAGAGGTCACTTTTCTTTCTTTTACATTCCGTATGTAGTTTAGGGGGAGAAAATTGAAAACCAAAAATAGCGTTTTTGTGTTTTTGTTTGTGTTAAAATGAAAATCCAAAAATAGAGTTTTCATTTTAAGGGGGAGAAAAAGGGAAAAATACAAAAATATTGAAAAATGAGAAATTGTATTCAACATGAGTGGGAAATGATGGTACATTGGCTTATGTGTCTGACTCGTCGATAAATTAGATGAAAAAGCCATAAGATCATTGTTCGATATGCTTGGTACGCTCGACATTAAATCAGAAAGTATTCAGATGTGATAAACACATTAAATAATAATGTTTGACCAAGTGGACAATATCTTGATGCATGTCTCATGATATCAAGGAAAAGATATGTGAAAAAGAAAATGAGAAGTCACTGTGTATACATGTGTTCATTTTGCAAAGATTTAAACTTGTTTGATTTTCTTTATTTTGTCAAACGATCGGACTTTCTCTTCGTATCGAAAGATCGACCTGATTGTTGTTCGTTTGATGTTCTGCTTTATTTTCTTTGGTGTTTCGTATAACTCATCGGACTTTCTCTGCGTGTACGGGAGTACCGACCTGATTGTTGTTGGGTTATACAACTTCAACTTGTTTTTATTTTCTTATTTTGTTAAATCCGAGGCCTTATCTGCGTATCGAAAGATCGACCTTAAGGTAGACGATTTAACGTTCTTATTTCTTTTTGCATGGAACACAGTTGACTAAATCATGAATACAATCATTATGTGATCAAGTCACAAATGAATTCACAAAGTGTGATATAAAGGAAAATACATATCTGAGTATGTCTGATAGTGTGGGGTACACTGGTCAAAGCAAATCTAATCAATACATTAACACATCCAGATGTTATAAGTATGATTGTGCCTGAGTTTAATATGGACAAATTATACCGGTAATCGACATGACTTGTGTGCTGAAGTAATTGAAATTGAAATGTAGTTCAGCATGTCATGTTCAATATGATTCCAAGTTGTGATCTTTCTTGCAAAAGACAAAAATAGTGTCTGATTCAGTATTGCATTTATGTTTCATATCTGAAAAGTCCAAAAAGATTTTTGGTGTGTTTTGATATAAAGTGTCAAAAAGCCAAAAAGATTTTATTTCTTATTTGTTTTCGACCAATCGACATGTGATACGAAATCAAATTTCAATCTATATCTTGGATTCTCGAAGAGAAATTTTGCGCCAAGATTAAATTAATTTTCAAAAGAAAAAGAAACCGCGTTTCTGTCTTCTGAAATTGCAGGTTATGGATATCAAAGACTCAATCATGGTGAAAGGGGAAGTTTGAAGTATTTTTCACAAATGGATCTTGAAGTTCAAAGTTGATTCAAGAGTGATCCAGCCATGCAAGCTCTATTTCTGACAAGATTTCAAGTCAAAGATCAGATGCAGCAATGTTGAAGATTGACGACTGAAGTTTAATTAGAAAATAGATACACTACACGTTAAGGGGGAGTCTGTAGAAGCATATTCCTATGCTATGAGTGTCTCGTGTATTGTATCTATGTTAGCGTGTCTGAGTATGAGTTGTGGTAGAAATGTCTTTAGTGGCGTATCACATGGTCCGGCGGACCATGTGGTCCAGCGTACCAGTTTGGTACGCTGGGTGGTTAGTCACTTAGTATAAATAGGTAGTGTTAGAATGAGAGCTAAACACTTCTGAATACTTCTGTCATTTCTACACTTTCTGTGTGTGTTTCTAGAGAGAGAAACTACAGAGAACTCTTTGTAATCTTCAAGTGATTCAATAAGAAATCTCTTATTTACATCTCGTTTTCATTACATTGATCAAAGCATGCAGTAGTAAGATTGTTTCTTAATTCTACAAAACCTAACACTCCTTAAGTTCCCCGTGTCCTTAGAACTATAATCATTATCATTCCCTATATTCATTTAGTATGATCGTTTCATTAGGACAATCTTCAGATTGTTATCTCTCGTGATTGGTCCTATCTTTCGTTTTTGATCTACTTATCAGGTGAGTATCCACTAAACCCCCTCTTTTAATATTATGGGATGTGATGCGATATCAACTCTTGTTATCATTAGAAGGGTGATTCCTTCAAATGATGATTTGAGTAGTGAGTATTCACATACCTCCTATTTTAAACATTTTGGGGTGTAACATGTATCTTTATTCAAAATCGTTTCTCTAAAACACAAACGTGATTATATGCTGATTTGATACGTTCTATGTATGTTAAATATGTGTGGATTATTGTGATTGGTCTGATCTAGCACTGTTACTATCTTTATCTCGAAGCGTACTCATTAACACACCGAGCCGGGGTTACAGTAATAGATCTATTGGTTTGACAACCCACTTGGCATGCTTCGCGTGTAGCGCCTTGTGATTGGAAGCCTAGTTGTCTAGGGTTTGATGCGCTCATTCATTGGCTTTAACTCACTACTTGTTTGACTATATATATGAAAATATCTGGTTAGACATATATCGCTGTTATTGAAATTATACTTATATTATTTAAACATGTGTTTACTCACCAACTACTTTTGTAGTTGACACTTTATCTTATACATGTTGCAGGAACCTATACATGAGCTATGTTGTGATCACGCTAGGATTGCTGGACCTAGATTAAAGACTTTAAAGCAGTTTGATATGTATTACGGCATGTTTAATATTCTTGTACAATATCTTAAATTGATTAATGAAAAAGGGCATGTTTAAGTATTACAACTTATGTTAGTTGTCATGTGCATCTGGACAATCATCGCGCCCCGACATTTTCCGCCGTCGGTTGGGGTGTGACATTTTACAAACAAATTCGTTACCAAGGTCCTCAACGATCTCCTGCTCAACCCCAATCTCAAACACTTGCGATTTATGCACGTTCATTTTAAGCCCGGTAGCTAAATAAAAGCAACGCATAAGCCGAATGATGTTTCTAGCATTACTATAACTCCACTTACGCAAGACCATAAGATCATCAGCGTAGAGTAAATGAGAAAGGGTAGGCCCGACACCTGGGAGGCCAATGCCATCAAAAAACACTTTCGAAACAACAACCCTCATCATGGCAGAGAAAGCTTCCATTATGATAATAAATAAAAATGGCGACAACGGATCACCTTGCCGAAGGCCTCTAGATCATACAAACTCATTGGTGGGTGACCCATTAACCAACACCGAAGCTCTCGACAAATGCAGAATAACTGACACCCACCTACACAAGGACGAGGGGAAATTCATTTTCTTAATGATATCAATCAGAAAACTCTAACAAACAATGTCGTAGGCCTTCTCCAAGTCCATTTTGATCAACATAACACCCAAGGTAATAATCTCATTAATCATCCATGGGCCATCTAAAATATTTTTACCTGTTAAAAACCGGATTGCTCGGGGGAAATAATGTGACAGATAACCTTCCGTAACCTATTCGCCAAGACCTTGGACAACACCTTAGAAATGATACCTATTAAGCTAATCGGCTTATACTCCTTCAATGAAACCAGATCCTTAAATTTGGAGGTTAAAGAAAGAAACGATGAACCGCACCCATCCGATATAGTTCCCCTCGTATAAAACTCATAAAAAACAGCCTTGAGATCACCGGAAAGCGCATGCGAAAACCTTTTAACAAACTTGAAAGAAAACCCATCCGGCCTGGAGGCTTTGTCTGACCCACAGTCCCACACTGCCAATCGAATTTCCTCCAAAGAAAAAGCATTCCCAAGCATCTCAGCATTCTGTAAATTTAGGCTTTTAACATCAAGATCTCCAATCTGAGGTCTATGAACCCGGATTTTATGAAAACGCCTATTGAAGAAATCACGAACCTCATTCTTTATAACAAAAGGATCATCACTCCACTCGCTGTCAATTTCTAACCTGTTGATACGGTTATTCGCCATGTGACTTTTAAACAGATGATGAAAGAATGTCGAATTTTCATCGCCATCAACACTCCATTTAATTCGAGCCTTTTGTTTTAAGTCGAGGGTTTTGGCATGTTCTAATTCTTTTAATTTAATCCTACAGTCCACATACCTAGCAACCAAATCATCTCCAATAAAACCATCCCTTTCCATCTGAGCCTCCCACCTACTAATGTTATTCTTGAGATGCGAACTCTTTTCAACCTCCCCAAGCTTGACCTCTTTAATCCAGAACTTTATGCTTTTTTTCACCTCCCATAATTTCCTAGCCAAATACGATTAGCAGGGCCACGAAGGTCAACCCTGGATAAGGCCCCCAAAACCTTCTCCTCAAACCCAGGTAAACCCATCCAAGAATTGAAGAACTTAAACGGCTTAGGTCCAAAATCTACGAAACCGGTGCTAAGCAAAATGGGGCAATGATCGGAGGGACCGCGATCGAGTGCTAACACCGACGAATTAGGCCAACAACTTTTAAAATTTGAACAGACCAAACACCTATCTAACTTACTAGCCTTATTCATCTTCTTAGGCATATAAGTGAACTTTTCCCTCCCATATGGAATTCCAGTAAACCAGCGTCAGAGATAAACTTATTGAACAAGGCAGGAGACACATGATCGAAAGCCGAGTTGAGACGCTCCTCCCTGCACCTCACTTCGTTAAAATCCCCCATCACTGCCCACACCCCCTCACATGTGTCAATGAAGTTCCTAATGTCGTCCCACAACAGCGTCTTCTCACGAGTACCTTGAGAGGCGTACACGTTCGTGAAATTACAACACTCGTTATTCGCTACAAGAATACCACGAACTACTAGCAGCCGTTGCGCTTTAATTACTTCCTCAAGCCTAAACAAATATGTACTCCACACACAAATGAGGCCCCCGGATCTCCCGAAAGCATTAACATAATCGCCCTCGCAGCGGTTGCCACGCTACAACGCCCTAAGATTAAAGGATGATAAGTTAGACAATTGAGCTTCTTGCACCGCCAAGATTTGAACCCTGTGCGCCACCCGAAGGTCCCTGATCCAATCAATTTTCTCGACATCGCCAACTCCTCTAGCATTAACGCTCAACAGATTCATTGAGGAACACCATTTACGCCGTCACCCATAACCAATTCACGCACCTGAGATTCACAACCCTCCAATCTCAAACCAACGGAATTTCCAATGTGCATCGTGGCTCCTATTTCTTTCAAAATGGCAGGTTTCGATCGCATAGCCTCCAATGCTAATGTCCCCGCCCCATCCCTATTATTTTGCTCCCTATCTGTGAGATCCCCAATTTGGGTATGCCCTACCTCGTTGGTTCTCTTGGGGACATCAGAATTAATAGATCTGTTAAGATCAAGGCTAGCTTCAGAATGAGCCATAAACTCCGGCCCACCGAAGTCCCCCATAGAACACCTGGGCCATTTTCTAGACATGGGCTTCAGCCTAGCCAAAATATCATTGAGCCCAAATGGGTCATCACTCACCGCACCCAAAGAAC
Source organism: Deinandra increscens subsp. villosa (assembly GCA_039602395.1). Lineage (NCBI taxonomy): Eukaryota > Viridiplantae > Streptophyta > Magnoliopsida > Asterales > Asteraceae > Deinandra > Deinandra increscens. The sequence goes on from JBCNJP010008219.1 coordinate 13,267, forward strand.
AGCGCAAGACCCGATTCCCCCTCCTCCAAACTTTGGAATCCGGTCCAACTCGGTCAGCTGAACCAGCATTCCTTATTTCTTCTTGGAAATCAGAATGCGTCGTCCTCCCCTCATTTCCATGCACATCATTACCTACTCCTGCCACCTTTTTGCTAGGCCTAACCGGTGACACATTTGATGATGTATCATCCTTACGAAGCCCCTCCCACATCACCACCGGACTATCCCACGACATCGACAACTTCGGCGACCCCACACACTCCAAGCAAGGTAAGTGATCACCAACCTCTTCACCAACCCACACAAAGAAAGCTTGGTTTCGCCGTATTACACGAAACTTTTCATTGATTTGATCCCCCAGGTTTGTAGCCACCCAAATTCTATCGCAAGAAAGAGATTTACCGTCCAAGTTTGCGTTAGCAGCTTTGAGTATTCTCCCGTACCTCTCAGATATCCCTTCGAACACCCTGTGATCATAAAGATGCAGAGGAATTCCCCGAACCCTTAATAACACCACTCTCTCATACTCCAGAGCTTGTCCACTCCACATAACCAGGCCGGAGAACCAGTTCTTCCATAAATCTTTCAAAGACTCTGAAAACCTCTCTGCTTGAGTAGAGGTCGGGAAGATCACTAACACCTTTAACCCACCAAGGAATTTCACCTCCGAACCCTGAGGGATCCATGGAAAAATATCCAATCCCACTGTATTAAGGGCCTGGAGATCATTTGCAGTACCAACAATCGCACGACCTCCCCACGCAGTGACCGTCTTTGATGTAAAATCTGGAAGCATCACCTCTTTTACACACCCTTCTCCTAGCCCTTTAGCAAGAGCCTCCTTGTATCTAGCAGGACCAATCCCATCCCCTCTCTTCCTCCCGCCAACACCATGCACACCCTCGAACCCGACATCCCCATCGTTTCTTAAGAACGTATTCATAACACCATTAATTTGAAACGGGGCACCATTCCTATCAAAACGAGCCAGGTTTGCTTCAATCTTTAAGTTGTCCACCGAAAGGGTCTTCAACGCCTGTTCCACTTCCCTGGGATCTTTGACATTCTCAATTCTTACAAAACCGAAAGCCCCATTCACCTTGTCCTGCTTCTTGGACACAAAAACATCCACCACATTACCCATGTTCTCCACCACTCTCTTGAGTTTGTGATAGGTGCAACCAAACGAAAGATTCCCGACATAGAATGTCGTTGCTTCTGGAAACTCATACCTTCCGCCAAACCATCTATGTTCAGACATCCCACGTCGTCTTCGCACTTCTGTCCAGCCCTGGTCACCGAGGCATTGGTTCTCCCCCTCTCCATGTTAAATTCCCTAATTTGATCTGAAATAAGTGACACGTTAATAAATCAGAATTAATCCAATTAAACATCATATATTCAAATTCCAAGGGAGAATTTGTTAGAGTTAGCAAAATAAACATAAAAAGACTAAAAAATGTACTAACATCCAAAAGAGTATGCGTAGAAAATTCCTTTTTAACTAATAATTTTTTGTTACAAGTCACGAAAGTGGGCAGTTGTTGTTCATTACAACTTTAAATTGTTTCTAGAGTTTAGTTTTAGTTTCTATACCTACACGACAATTAGGTTTAGAATTTTTGATTACTTGATTCCCTAGAAGAAATAAGTGTGAAACTTTAAAATCAATTACTTGGGTTTTAATCAATTACTTGGATTTTAGAAAAAATACCGGTTAGAATATACTTCATAAGGTTTTAGAAAAAACTTAAAAATCATGGGAGACAAGGTTAACATAAAAGGAAATAACGCCTTTGTCTTTGTATTGTTATTATAATTCTCGTCACATTATTGACTTTTTATATGAGTTTTTCACTTTATATTACAAGGGCCCATTTTTTCATCTCGCCTAGGGCCTAAATTATTTTTTGAGTTCTCGGAGCTGTCCCTGCATATCTGCCCATATATATTCACATAGTCGGATTTTTATGTTACATTATGTTATGGGTGTCATTGTAGGTTGTATAAAGAAATTTCTATTTCAAGCATATTTCTAGCCAGGTAACACCTTAGACGATAACTGTTTATTGTTATAGTTGTATAAATGGCCCGTGTTCCTTTTATACGCTCGCCTCCATTGAATCGATGTTTTGGCTCTTAGATCCTTTTTTTCCCTGCTCTTGCTTCTCTTCGTATGTTCTTCCCTAAACCCTAAGGTCTAATTGGTTTCTTTTGCTCTTGGTAAATTGATTTCGTTCATGAAATTGGGGTCTTGTGTTTGTGTATTTCTAAAGCGCAGGTTCAATCGACGTTAGCATGTTGGACACTTGGAATTGTCGTGTTCCTACAACTAAAAGATTTATAAGTATCTGTAGTGGTTTGGTTGCATTGGAACGAAACTTTGAAGCTTTTTCTATGTCCGTGTAATTATGGTGGTGGTTGGTCTGTTGGTATTATCCATTTTGTTGTTCTATGTGTTGTTATTGTTATTTAAAATGTTTGCAACCGACCTTCGTCTAGCATTGAGTGTTTTACATGTTGTGTATCATCGCATGACAACCTGTAGTTCTAGTGGCAACGCGCTAATTGTAAAATTTGTGTATTTATAAGGACCAGCAATATTGAAGTTGTAAAGTTTAAGTGCGTATGATGTTTCAAAGTGGGAATCACTCAAAGTGACCACCACCCCTTAACTATATATTGTGTATTTCATTGTGTAGTACAATGGTGTGACCGTGTTGTAACCAGAAGTGTGTTCCGCTTGAACTCAGTGGAAAACGATTTTGCTTTAGAACCGAAAAACTTCTATTTCTTTCATTACCAATTAAAACCCTGTTGGATTCAGATCCAAAATGCTTCATTGTGTGGCTTTTCACATGTGAAATTTCTCCTGTGAGTTTCTTTTGAAAATCAGCCTTTGGTTTCATAACAGGTTTTCGTTTCAAAAATGGTTTGACTTTACTTACTGGGTTGAACTGACACACAGCAGCTAGGTGACCTTGTTCACCACAACACATACATTCAATAATCTTGGTTTCAAATTTCTTGGGAGACTCATGTTCGGTCACTTGTTTGAAAGTGAGTAGACAGAGTCTTTGAGTTTGACTT